>CXYZ01001234.1:535729-546438 GCA_900006705.1 Sonneratia caseolaris
AAATGAAATTCATTTTATAATTAACAATTCCCCTAGAGGATATGTCATGTTTATTTTTCCAAAGGGTATCTAAACCCGTGATTAAAAAATTAATTATGAGACTCAAGAGAAAGTTTGTTACATTTTTTTTTTCCTGTTGGCATAATTACAATTTGATCCTTGCGATTTGTTTCCATTCTCAATTTACTCCTCGCTGTTTTTCATTTTCGCAACTCATGTCAGGCTGCCGTCACGCAGCGGCCTCAACGGCAAACAGTGTGATTTTCTTTTTCTTATTTGATTAAGTATTCTGAAATTAGATAAATCTGCGGGGCCCACCTATGTTGCACAAGTCCACTCTCTGACCAGGCCAGCATGATTGGCTCTGGTTGGTTGGTGGTCCACACGTATCTGAGGGGGGCAAAGCTGTCGTCAACCATGAAATAAGTTTGCCCACAGAATGGATCAAAAGAAATTATTTTGGTAGCTTCTAGAAAAAGAGACGTAGAGGCTTCCATTGTTCATGCTCCGGTTCAATTTAGATATTATTCCTGATCAAATCATAATCTATTATATAATTATTGACTTGAATTATTTTAAATTATTTTTATGATTCGTTAATTAATTCAAACCGTTTTAAAATAGTAGTAGTAAGTTAACAAATTGAATATTAACTTAACTAAAATCAAACCAACACTGCACTAGAACACAATAAAATAAAATAAAAGAACAAAAAGTAAAATATTAAAATTATAAGAATTCAATTACAAATAAACTAACCATATAAAATATACTAGTATACTTATTTAAAATAAAATTTGATATAAAAAAATTAATATAGAACTATTTTTTAAAAATATTTCTAACATATTTCTATTTTATTTTTAATATATTTACAATATTTTAAATATAATTTGACTATTTCGAACCAGTTAATTAAACTATTTGAACTTAATAACTAATCATATCACTTCCCCTTAAAAAACCGTAATATATAAAGATTGGTTCATTCCGAACCGGTATCTTTAGATTCAGCCCACGGTTCAATCCCATTTTTCGGTTCTCTTTGTGCAACCCCATAGAGGTTGGATTAAAAAAAGTTAAAAAACTATTCTTATATCTCTATATATATATATACATAATATTATGACTTTGCTATTCATTTATAAAATTACACTTTCATTATTTGATCTTTCACTCGTTAGAGACTTCTTCTACCTCACACAGGAGGTCAAGGACAAGGGATTACGAGAAGGAAAAAAAATGGTGGAGAATTAAGGAATATAAAAGCCCTACTAATAAGAATTAATCCGAGACATATGTTACTGTATCAAATCCGTTTTCAAGCAAGCTACTTCTGTGAGGTGAGCTCTAACCTACCCATAACTGAGTAAATATTCAACCCAGGACCTCTTATCTTTATACCAAACCCATTTCTGGGTTTTACTAAGGGGTGTTGTTGAGAAGTGAGCTTTAATGCACGCTATAATCATCAGAACAACTGCTATGACCATTGCTAGCTACTGCAACCTTAAGCAGGTTGACTTGCCCTTAAAACAGGTGTTCCAAGTCAAGTCAATGGGCCATTGTGAGTTGGAACCAATTAAGGATTTTAGGGGACCCACCAGCTCCCCTTCAAATCATCCTATCAACTTATCTATTTTCATCAGTAATTTCTTGAAGCAGAAAAGTTGTCCAAAAACCAAACCAAGCTTCACATTCCCAGAAACCAAACACGGCACATAGTTTGACAGACCCAGATGAAAGTACCCTTCGGTATCCCAAATCCCTCTGTTGACAACTAAATCAATGCCAAAGGGATAATGGGGAAAGCAACAAGAACAAATGAGAAAAGGACCATTTCATTTCCAAGTATAGGGGAAGTAAGATGAGAATAAATTTTAATCTTCGAAATGAAATTAATTTGCTAAAGAGGTACATGAGACTTTGTGGATTACAATGTCTACAAAGAGTTCAACTATAGCTATCTCCTCAAATCTCTAGGGGCACTAGAGTCATTCCCCGATCCAAGCATTTAGCAGAGCAGATGAGGAACTCATATGAGTTTAATGTATATACACAATATACCAACCAAACTCAAGGCAAACATCCCAATCCTGCACAGACAGCTTTTCCTTTCCCTCGCCATGGAATTCTCCTGTGGGGTGTACCGTAGGAAAGGGTAATGGACTAAGAATCCGTGCCGCGACTATCAGTAAAACCTAGCAGAATCTACCCAGTCTTTAATTCACCAAACGGAAGTGTTGCAGGACCTACCTGACTGGGTCAGCAGGGTATGTCATCATAATGAACCATGAAATTCCAAGAAGGCAAATAACTCCAGAAGTAGAGAAAATATTGAAATATGTTTTGCAGTGGATGTGGATCGTTACAATTCATCACCTTGGCTGCCAGTAATTAGGACAAGCAAGAGAGAGAGAGAGAGAGAGAGAGAGAGAGTATTACTGTATAGCCTTATCAATTGGGGAACTCAACTTTGCTATTGTTATTGTGAGCACCTATATTGGTGCAGCACAGATATTTAAGGGCCCACTTTAATAAAGTTCAATTTTAATCATAAAAAATTCAGAGGAAAAATTTTCAAAAAATAGTTGCAACAGCTGCGCTTCACCCAAACCCTAAAACACCAAAGAGTGGCAAAAATTCATGGGTAGTTGTACATCAAGGAATGAAAAATCCAATCAAATACTGAAAATTATCAATGTATCAGAATTTGAACCTTCATAATGAGGCCTGTAAGGCATATGACTCCTGTGACCAATTAGTCGGGGAGGATATGATGACCAACCATGATTTGGGAACCTCTCTGGTTCACAGGGTGGACCTCCACAGGGACCAGGAGCCCAAGAAGATCTGTCCTTCTCGGGATATCGTGGCCCTGAAGCAACATACAAAGAAAAAGCATCAATCGACCACCAAGCCAATAATGAGACCACAATATCACAGCTTCAGAAGTTGAGTCAGATTCAATAGGATCTTCTTGTTCTGATTGAATCTTGAAAAGATTCTTCTCACCCAGAATAGTTGAGATTGTCTTATTCTTGCATGTCACACATTAGATAAGATGGCATCATAGTACTCACCACGATCAATTTCATTCATATGGATGATAAAGAATCAATCTCAAAACTAGTCCGAGCAAGAATTTAACATGCCCAAGGCAGATATCTTACCAGAATAAGGAGTTGAAAACCTACAATTCTCTCGAACCTCATATGGAGGAGGTTTCATTCTATTGTGATTACTGCAGTGATAGTTCCCATTTCCTCTGTTGTGTTGACGGTGGAATCGGCCAGAATAAGGTGGTGGTCCATCCCGTCGAGGTCTGCCACGGTGATCTGAATGGCCATGTGAGAAACGATTTGATGGGGGAGAATAGGGTGGCCTCATGTGGTATCCCCTATTACCATTGTTAAACGTAGGCCCATCCTCATGGTCACCATTTTCCATAGATCTCCTGCTGTAGGCACGATTAGAAGAGACAGGCATAGGCATCTGTTGCTGAGGCGCCCTGTCTTCAGAACGGTGGTAGTGGGACCCACCCAGCATTCTCCGGTCAGTTCTTGGAGGAACAGATGACAGGTGAGGTGGTGGCTGGCCCAGGTTCACTTGAGTATTCTGTAAAATGTGACAATACACAAATACCATATATTTTTTAAACTGTCACCAAGGGTATAGTTTTATTCAAAATGGGCTATACACAAAAGAAGAATGATAGACGGATGATAAGATGGTCTTTTCTGGCCCTTAACAAGCCGGTCATTACTGAGTAACTGGAGGGACTTCATACCCTAAATGAAAGACAAACCAAGCAAATGCCCAAATAAAGACCCTGCATCTCTCATCACACAAACTTTTTTTGGAAAAATAAGAGTAGCATAATATGAACAGGAGCTTTTGGGGGCAGGGACCAATTAGATACTCCTCCCTAACTGCAGAAACTAGAGAAGATCCATATACCAGTAAACAAACATAGCAGAATATGATCACCTCATGTTTCCCCCCTTTTTAGGGGAATAGAGAATCACCTTGTTAAAATGCACTCATTACTGTTTCCGAATGATAAGTCACATGCCTAAGACAAAGGTTTCTCATAACTAATTTAATAAGGTGACAGGTTTAAACCAGAAAAAATATAATCTTCGAATGATCAGTAGCAAATTGTTTATCATAAAGAAAAAGAACAACACCTCAACTACTACAATCCTGTTCATGGTCCACACCCAAGAACCACTCACTCCTACAAGAGAATAATGAAGCTAGGGTTTACAAGATCACCAAAAGAAAGTGTTTCTCACCCTCTGATCTATATGTCATATGCAAGCAGCAAGCAGGGAGACTCTCTCTCTCTCTCTCTATGAGCTCTGCTGTGTGCCACAGCAAGAAGACAGAAAATTCACTTACTTGCAGAACCAGGTGGTGAAGCAGAGGCAGAGATAGCCCCTGCTTTAACTGCGATAGTTAACTCGCTTGCCAGTCGCAGCAAATTTATCTCAATTTAGCAAGGAACCTTGTTATTAAGCAGGTACAGTTTTTGAAATAACAGATTCCACCTACTTTTAAGTTTCTTTTCTCTGATGAGGTGACGCGCATAGGCTGCTCTTTATGTAAACATAATTTTATTAACAAGAACAAGTAGGAAAAGAAGATTTGTTCTCTTGGCTTCAAAAAGATGGATTTAGCAGAGATGATTCATAGTGGCTCGCATAACACCCTTTTTCTGCCTGGCCATTCCAGCACCACAGTTTCCCCTTGCTGAGACCAACCTAAATTGATTCTTCTGCTCTTCTAAAGAACAGCTGAGATAGTGGAATGACATGGGGACAAAATACAATAACATGAAAAATATGGCTAGGAATGCACTCCATTCCAATGAATCAAACCACCATACATACTGGGCAAGCAGTTGGAGCATCAAAGTTCTTGCCCTGGAAAGGAACCAGAAAAGTAACTGGCTGAGAATTACCTGTGCATTGGCATGACAATTCTGGTGAAGCCCATTGACGTGACAATCTGACATGGTGGATTTGGGTAGAGGTGGAAGGGGTGGCAGTGATGGTGGTGTAGGTGGAAGAGGCGATATTGACTGTGAAGAGGGTGGCAAAACTGGAGGAGGAGGAGCACCATGGACTGATGGGGAAAATCGTTGTTCAATCTTTTGTGACTTTCCTGTTGAAATCATTTCAACTTCAGGGGTGATATCCTCCATTTCAAGCTCACCATCAACATCTTGCAGAATGTGGCAGTGTTTTCCCATGGTAGATGTTTTTCCCTGCTGAGGAGATTTGGGAGTATTGTGCTCAGGAGTAACAGCCTCAAAACTGCCATCAGAATCAGAGTCACTTCCCTCATCGCCATTTTTAAGCATTCGAGGCATACAAAAACCAGGAAGCTGGAAGCTTGAATTGCTGCAGAATATGCAGACTTGATGAGGAAATTTCACAATATGCAGTAAACAATAACCATAAAATATGTATGTATCAAACACAAGTGGAAAGAATCACCTTGAAAGCAAACACTGAGTTCACATTCATTTAGTTTAACAAATAGTATGATTGGAATCACATGAAAAGGAAGTGTTGGATTCAGTTTCACTAAAATCTACTATTATCTAAATTCTTGAATCATCCAAGAACCGATTTAAATAAGAAACACTTAAAACTCAAGTTTGATCAAAATCAAGTGCAATTCCTAGAACTCCATTGAATTAAAATCACCAAATGCAATTTGACTCCGTTCAAGTCAGAACAATACCCTAAAGCATACAACCAATTCAACCTAATGCATTTCCAAAAATTTTTAACTCAATTCAGTTCACTTCCTATACATCCAACAACTTGTTCATTAATAACTGAGTTCAACTAAAATGAAAAAATTCATCCTTGCAAGAAATTGATTGATGACAGAAAAATATGAACAATTCACACCTGCCATATTCATCAACAAGCATACCCTCCATCTCTCTAACTGGATCATCAAATGCTCTCTCATTTCTAGAAGAGCGCCTAGAATAGGGATTAGCAGAAGATATACCACTGAACACATCAAGATCCCGCATATGATGCCGTAGGATGGAATCTGGAAAGAATCTTCGTTCTTGCCAGAGTCTCAAAACCTATAAAAACAAAGTTTAAATCAGATCACAAATATGATAAAGACAAAGGTGGTGAAAATAAAATGTAAAAAAATTGGAAAAATTATTACTGCACATGCCTTAAGACATTGTCGTCGATTTTCATGAGCAGAACTGCCAGGTGGAGCAGCAGATGACAATAATCGTGGAAGTGCTCCTTGTATAAGAGGTGGAAATCTACCACCAGTGTCTCCTGCAAGTTTAGCCACAAATTAATCATCATACTCATGTTTATCCCGTTTGCTCCTTTTCTGATTGGTTAGAAAGGAATAACAGTTGCAGTTCCAGAAGGAAGGAAAAGATTTTACCTTTTAAACCCCGGGACCATTGCATGATGGAATCAACAAGAAAAAACATGTCCACCCTCCTGTATAAGCTTGTTTCATTTTCTAAATTACGTGCAAGAATTTCAAATGCCTACCAGGAAAGAGGTCATTATCAGTCAAATTTTGCAGCCAACACCACCTTCCTACAGACAATGACACGATCTTCTTACAGTAAACAGGAAATTCCAAGAAATTTCCTTAAAATAAAAAACAAAACAAAACAAAACCCACAAACACAGGAGTTATTCAATAGAAGATTGTAAAAATAAAGCAATGACTGAAATACTTATCATTTAATCTTGTTTAATATGTCAAAGTAACTCCAAGTGAGCTTCATATTATACATCATATGCAAATATCTATTCAAAAAACAGATCAATCACAAAACCCTCTAAAAACAATCAAATAAGTGGACAGTCCATCATCACTATGGCTAAATGCATCTCAACCACGTGTTCATCCATAACTTTTTTAATGGTTACCTGAATGCAGAAGTTATCCAAGGTAACATAGTAAATCAACATCTATAGATGTTAATACCCATCATGCCATTCAGTGTATAGCTGAATGAGCTTCAAAAGAAGTTCAATTTTAAGTTGCCAGCACCAGCACATTTGCCACAAGATGGGAACCTTCATGCAAATCCTCCAAAATACTAATCTTATTGAACTTTACTATTTGAACAGAGAGAACTCCTTAGAAAAGAATTGAATGACTTAACATCCCATATATCTATTCCCATAGAAAACATGGATATGAAAAATAAAATTGTCAATATCCCCAGAAAGAGACAACGAACTCTCAAATAATGTGAAAAGAACATAAGAAGCAGCAAACTACATTGTTCTAACAGATTTTAAACAGAAGCAGAACCCTAGAACAAATAATAACAAGGAGAAACCGGCAATAGGTAAGTGATGCAACTAAGGAAAGCTTTTCCAACCATTTTCACAAGAACAAAGCACAAGTCATCCAAATAAACACTTATGTTCTGAGACACTAATGCACCTTAAGAGTCAAAACCTCAATATCTGTCCAATAGAAAAGCATAATTTATGAAGAAAGTAAATAGTAAAAGAGATTACTAACTGTAAAAGAGTATTGAAGTACTTCTGCACCTTTGAAGCAAAACCAAGCTTTGCGCAGTCGAGAGCAGTTCGTGTTGCTCGACTGATGCTCTCTTTTGTTCTTGTTAAGGATCCAAGGACAGCCTCAAAAGAAGACAGGGCAGCATGTGCTTCAGAATAATTGCTGTCCTTGCTTACAGAGGTCAGTGACATGACAGATGAATCAAGTATTCTATTAGAATCAGCTGCATCATGACCAGAATTACTGCAACGTGATGCCTCAACAGGACTACAGCTTCCATTGTCTCGCTTCGAGCTTTTAGACCTGTCTTCATCTGAATTGCATGTATGGGTCATTGTGGCACTGAGCTGGGATACCCGTGGAGAAGAATGTATTCCAACATTTGGAGAACTTGGAAAACTACTGTCCTCCACCTCAGGGTTGGAAAAAGAAACATGATTACTGTTCCCCAAGACCAGATGATGTGTGGTTTCATTTGCAAGGCACCTGCAAAGTAAGTCACAATACTAGATATACTAAACCTGCTCAAGAAAAACTTTTCCCCAAAATATGAAATAAAATAGAAAACATTTGCAATATCAAGCAAATAGATACCAAAAAATAGACAATTAATTTTCCTAAATAAATTTCTTCCCACTTTACATTTGGACAAAAAAATTCTGAACATCTAAATGGGATCTTTTTAGTTATTTGCACCTGACCCAGAGAAAAATCTGTAATGAAAAAAATGAGAGAGCTTAGGCTGTCATGTAATAATAAAAAAAAGGGGGACAGAGAATATACATCATATGATCTTGGCTGCTTTCTTCGCATTTAAGTCTCCTTTGCTCATTTCCACCGTTCACACAGTTATATTCCTGGAGGGCTTCAGTTCCAAATCCAGAATAAACCACAGTTATTTTCTCACCCTCTGGTACAAAGCACGGACTTCTATCTGCAGCACTTTCATCTCTAGAACTAGAATCCCCAAACTTGGGAATGGCACCATCTGCTTCATCCTTAGTACACGATGGATCAGGAAAAGCTTGATTCAACCTCGAGAGAGGCTCACTTGCTTCATTTAAAGGAGACAAAGTCCTTGTACTTTGTGTTTGCATTTCCATCACAGAATCAGTGACAGGATCCTCACAGATCGGAGTACAGACATGCTTCACACCTTCATCACTAACACTAGTCTTCTTTTCCACTTGCATTGAGCTCTCAGGTCTTTCAATGGACTGTGGGCAGACATCCATTTCCACACCAATAACAGTTTTTCTCAAACTTTCCTGGCTTAAATGGGCAGGAGGCAAGCTAACATGAGAAACATGATTGGCAATAGAATCTTGAACAAGTTGCCTCAAATCATTGACACTCTCACAGGCCATAGCAACATGAAAGGAGCTCTGACTACAGATACAACTGCTAGCAGTTGGCTGCGCAACTGATGATGCCCCATAGGATGATGGACATTCCTGGGTAGCATTTTCATACATAGCTTCAAGGGCACAATGAAGATGTTTAGATGGAGGTAAAGCAGCTTCACCATCCACTGAAGAGACACATGATTGGTTCTTGCCAAGTTTCAAGAGAGAAGTTCTTTGGTCTGAGTATTCAGTGCAATCTTCTGAAATTGAAACCCCATCAGAGGTTTCCCTCTTAATGCATGGACTAACAGGATCATTATTTAAAGATAAGCTGTTCAGTGATGCATGCAAATTTCCTTTTGCTGAATTTTCTTCTTCTAAATTAGACAAGCCGTTTTTGTCATGCATTGATGTATCCACTTCAACCACCTTCAAAACTCTCTCTTTATAAAAGCTATTGTGATTCAAATCCAATGAACTCTCTGGGACCACTTTCAAGACTTTTTCTTCTGAACATGTAATGCTAGTGTTCTCATCCTCCTTTGGTAACAGTTTACCCATCCTCACCCTTGCTCTCTTCAGTAAAGGCAAATGCCCATCTCCATCATCCTTAGGGCAACTTTCACCTGTCCTAGCAAATGTACTCTCAGACTCTTGGCCTGCAGAGTTCGCTATATTTGTTATAGCCTCATTATCTGCATTACAAATAGGCTCAGCAGCATCATGAATTACACGTTTTTTGTTTGGTTTCCTTTTCTTTTTAAGGGCAGCATTTATTTGGAGATCAAGCCCTTTTCCCAATTCAACCTTCCCCTCAACACAGTCAACCACAGTCTCTTGTTCTTGTTTTAAAGAGGAATATGCAGCACTACCATCACCAAAACTAGTGCTTTCACTCTCCATAGATGAAATTTCTGAGCCACTGTTCTCAATGCTGCCATCTTGAACAAAAGTTGTGGTATCCTTGTCATCCCCTTTAGAGATATCTAGTGTCTTCCTGGTCCATCTACTTTTCCAGGAAGAGGCATCTTGGGCCGAATTCAATGATATACTCACAAAACTCTTTTCACTATCTTTACAAGACAGGCTTAGGTTCTCAAGTCCAGGAGCTTCAGCCCGTGGTAAGCTTCTTGATCTTCTAACTGGAGGAACCCTTGTCCTTGGAATGGAGCCATTAGTATGTGAGCCTCCAGACTTTTTTCTCAGTGAGTAAGTGCATAAAACTGGTTGGTCTTTAGCTCGTCCTTCAGGAACCATGTCCTTGGCCTCCGGCTTAACAAGTAAACCTTCAACCTGTGTGGGCACTCTAGCCTCCTTGCCAGTAAGATTGATCTCATTGCAATTAGATTTCTCTTTTATAATTGAAGGTTTTTCTTGCATATCAGATATTTCAGCTGGAGCTTCCAGTATCTCCTTTAAGTGCAAGTTGGGAGATGACTCCAACGCATTCCCAAAATTTGCTGCAGTAACTTCAGCATCAGAATCCAACTGTTCCTGCTTCTTTGACTTCTCATAGATATCAATAATCTCTTGAACAGCACGCACAAAATCAGCTCCCTTTCCCTGACGTTTAACCAAAAGAATTTGTTTCTTCTCCTCTGTAAATGCTTCAACATCCAGAGGATTGCAAAATGCTCTGTAAAACAGGACATACACTTAATTAGTAGCATTGAGTAGAATTATTTAATTTTAACTTCAAACTAATAATTGCCTTATATCTTTAAGCTAACAAATGCAATGTCCTATAAAATAAACATGTCAAAATATGATAGAGACTAAATAGGATAGGATCAGTTGTAATTTTCTTATTCTTGG
>CXYZ01001234.1:550245-561025 GCA_900006705.1 Sonneratia caseolaris
ACACAAAAATATAGAAGAATTATTCTATCTTTGACAAAACATAACCAAGTTACCCAAATGCATGGTTTAGGAGAATAAAGTAGCACAAAAGCATTAAAAAACCACCACTCAAATAAGCTGAATCTCCTGGGAATTCTCTTCCAAATCTTAAGATTGAAGACTATACTATAATCTTCACAGCCCCAGTCTCAAAACGGAATTATCAACAAAAATGAATTTTCTTTTACATGCTTGACTCATATCACAACAGTAACATCAGCCCCAAACACAGTAGAACCTAAAAGAGAGTACCACATATCTTGGAAATACATAATTAAAGCGAACCTACAAGACAATGGTCTAGATGACAAACAAATTATTCATACAGAACGCACAGGATCTATAATGCTTTCCAAGGCCTCCATCAAAATCTGGTGAAAAAGGAAAGGAAGGTTAAAATCCCTCTTCCACTTAGATCAAAAAATACATCAGTACCTAAAGATAATGGAGGAAAGGCGTGAGTTATAGCTGAAAAATCATCAAAACTAACAAGAAGAAAATGGGGCAACACCATTCAATAAACTACAACCAAAGAACGAACAGTTTACACACAAAAGCTCACTATAGGGAAATATTTATCTATTTTTAAATGATCCAAAAAGGCACAGACTTAAATCCATAAAACACCTAGGTCCTCTTCATTTTCACATCCTCCAATATTCAATCAGTTCGATAAGATCTAAATTTTACAATATACCTCCAATAGTCTGCAAGATTAACCTTTTCATATAATTCTTGCATTAGGTGAGTCTAGGACAAGAAAGGAAAGTTACTGGTAAAGGGGAGAACCTTAATTATGTAATCAACTAACTCATACATGATGAGCAGCTTTAATCTATGAAGACAATCAGCACGGACAGGAAAAATGTCATATCAAATTATCCACTCCAAGATATTCAAGTATTTTCTATATTCTATAACTTGAGCCCCTAATCCAGTCTCCAATCTAAATTTTTTCTAAGCTGCTGTCTACCTACATCTACACACATTTAGGAATTTCATTCCAGGGATAGATCCAGTAAAAATGACCAAGACACTACTTGTACAGATTGAAAACAGCCCCAGTAGATTCCTCAGAAATAAAGGTCTCCATTTAATTTATCCATTAAATAGGTTCTTTAAAAATAAATTGGCATGTTACCGACAATACACTACCATCAAGAAGAACACAAAAAAATTCCCAATAAAGAATAAATTATCCTCTTACTACCACAGGATACCCCAAATAAAATTATAACAAGATTTTTACTAGCTGCACATTGTATATTACAAAGTAAGAGAAATTCTAACAGCTACGTAAATGATAAAAAGTTGAAGAAAAAGGACCTCAGTAGATATTGTTTCTTGAGAGACCACAGCCCAGTAAACCCACCAACCCCCAATGCCATGTTTAATGAAACCCTACCCTTAAATTATTGTGTGTGTGTGTGTGCGTGTGAAAGAGAGAGAGAGAGGACCCTAATATGACCCACAAAACTATATATCCTTCATAGGAACATCCTAGGTATCTAAGTCCTTCAGTTCAATATTCAATGTATTATAATATTGAACAATCACATCTGACAAGTTCAATGCTTGCTTGTATCCAACATTAACCTCCACAGACTGCTGCCCAACTAAATCTCTTATATACTAATTCTTCAGCTCTACTGCCAAAATCTACCTTTCTATGTCCAATTTTGATCTATCTAACCAATTATTCCCAAGAAGTCATGTCATTACAAATCAATACGTCCACTAGCCTCCATTTAACAATGACCAGTCTCTCCAATAAGCTTACATCAGTGATCTCTCCTACAATATTTGGGAAAGAAAGCAAACAGATCCCATGTTTCAAGATAAGGGTGGAAAGATAGGGAGAAACTGAGTCTCCCAAGATGGGAAGTTTAAGGAAAATAAGGAAAGAAACTTACAAATAGAACAGAAAGATCTTTCATAAAAGCATCATGGAGAAATGTTCAAACGAACAAATAATCTACTTCATTTCTCTCTTCTGATACCAAAAACCTCAGGACAGACCTAATTCCCTTGAGCAAAATATAAAGGGCAAGAAAGAGGACTGAACTCCGTTGTAATAATTGTTGCTAGTATATCTTGCACCAATTCCACACTTAATTAAAATCATAATATATATTTGTTTTCTGCTATATGTGTGATGAGAGAGAGAGAATAGCATCTGGAGAGATAATTTCATCTGAAAAATAAGTTACGTATACAATAAAAAAAATTATACATATATATATTGTTGCTGCTCCAATAAACTACAAATATACAGAAAGCTCACATTTGTCGGGTCCCAAAGAAGTACACAAGTACTTTCCTCCAATCAGCTGAAAAGCCCCACTTTTCTGGCTCACTTACCTGTGCCGTGAACAGAAAAAACAATTAGCAAAAGGATCCACATAAATGCACCATAAATGTGAACAGCCGGAAATGCCCATAAATTTTGAAATAACTTCTTTTAGCAGATAACAGAAATCTCTGTATCAATCCACGTTACAGGAGGTCGCACAACATAGCCAAACTAGAATAAATAGAGCAAAAAATAACCTTCTTCCAATTGATCCGTATATAGGGACATCAGAGATAAGCTCACAAGTATCTCCAAATTTCTAAAAGTGAGCGCAGAACATGTGGTCTACCGAAAATCACTCTTTAGTCAAGACTACCATGCTGACTTGGAAACTCCTCAAGTATAACATCATAAAATAGGCAAAAGAACAATTACCGAAAAAGGGACAACAGAACGAGTTGACATAAAGAAATTGATATAGCATTAAATAAAAAAAAAATTTGTGGCAGACTTGTCACAGTAAAAACCCCATAAATCCACTCGAGAACTTCAAAGCATCTTGTTCAAAGTGGTAACTGCAACCAGTGATATAACAACACAGCGCCCCTCCACCTTGAGTGGCAAAATTCGGGTTTTTCAAACTCATGGCTGCAGAGAAGCTACCGCAGGCACAAGAATAGGAACCAAAAGAAGGTCCTCTGGAATTGTAAAAGCCTGTGCACAAAAACTTTCAACCGCGCGCAAAAATAAAGCAAACTTCTCCCCATCATTCACACCGTCGAATGCACAGACCCGTGACAAAAGGGTGTAGCCAGTCGAATAACACACCATGGCAGGCCAAGCAGGGAATCCTTTAAGCTTAGCGAGCACGAGATCGCCGACCTTCCACTGCCGTCCGGCGGCGGCGGCGGCAGCCTTGCTCGCACCCTTCCTGCGGCTAGGCGCCATCAGAGAATCACAGACTACCTCACCGATAAAAAATAAGCTTCCCCCGCCACAATTTCAGAAACTGGCGGTATCGAAGCCGATACGCCCGAGCCGCTCATGAATCCGGGTGCAGGTTTCTCCGGATACCGCGAGGCGGTGCCAATTGCTGGCATTCAATGAGCCGGCGATCGCAGAAACAGTATGCCTCTTCTTCTCTGGGAGAAGTACGGAGAAACAAGGAGAGACGAAATGGACAGAGAGGAAGTGACCGAGTCCGCGGAAACCCTAATCGAATGACAGAGAGGGACACACAGGGTATGAGAGCAGCGACCGCCAGAGGTTGTTTAAGCGGAAGAACAGATAAGAGTCAGGTAGGTAAGGTACGGTGAGGCGAGGGATCAGCTAACGTGCGCCGAAGTGCGTATGAAAATATAACATAACATGCGCGTGGTCCGTAGAAGGCGAGCTTTTGGGCGATCGTGGAGGGGATGGGTTCGAAACGGTTGATCGGTATGTGTTTGGTTGAGATATTAAACGGGCCGGTTTGGACCGTAACCGACCCGTAACAACTTTTATTGGTTTAGGAATTGATTTCGAGTCAAGTTCAAGAAATAGACCCCATTAAATCAGAACTAACATAGCACATTTAGGAACAGCCTTGAAACCATAACCCGGCTTGAACCATTGTAAAACTGGCCTACACTATTAAAATCCTATAAATTAACAGTTAAATTTTATCATATCAATTTAAAAAACTATTTAAAATAATTTGAAAAAATAATGAAAAAAATTAATGGTTAATGGGTCAAATTAGCTAGACCGTGAACCGGTCCATTTATAAATGATTTCGGGATGGATCGGTTAAGTAAACGGGCCAAATGGTTTTGGGTACATTTTAAACCAGCCCGTACTGTCTGTTTTAACATCTCTACTATTGGGGATGAATGTTGCTAGAGATGTTAAATGGGCTGGGTTGGCCCATAACAGGACCGGAATTGGACCGTCCAAAACCTAAAACCGGCCCAAACTGCTCATAACCTGACACGTAACCATTCTTAGTGGATTGTGGGTTATGGGCTAGTTTCAAAATATAGACCCATTGAACCATAACTAACCCAGACTATTACCCTGCTGAACCGACTAGAAAAACATTTAGAAATTGACCTGGAATCGTAACCAGTCCAAATAGCCAAAAATCTTGTAAATCAACAGTTGAATTTTGTCGGGTCAATTTAAAATTTTTAAAAAAATTAAAAAGATAAACGGTTCACTGGTCAAACAAACCCGACCCATTTATAAACTATTATGGACCGGTCATATTTACTTGAACCATAACTCGAAACCGGACCGACTTATTAAATAAACAGGCCGAATCTCAACCCTGTCAAATGTTTTTAGGCCAGTTTTGAACTGGCCAAGACCACACTTTTAACAATGCTAAATGCTGCAAATGATGAACTAACTCTTCTAGTGGGATGGGAGAGGAAAACACGTGAACCTTTTTATGAGATTAGGGGCAGCTTGGGCCGAAGGTTCGCACCTAGAGCTGTTCCCATTAATGCTTCCCGAGTTCTACTTTTTACCATGTGATGATATTATGTACATCAAGCTGACCGGAGCAATTCTATTGGTCATTTTCTCGCACCATTTAAGATTTTATCGTCCAAAACAGTGGAGATAAAAACCCAAGAATGTCGCATTTCGAATTTGCTGGGTTTTCTTTTTCAGAATTGAATTGGTTTTCAATTTGAGTTTCAGAATCGAATGCAGCAGACCAGATGATATGGACCGAGCAAATCGTGCACAGCAAAGATATCGGACATAACTGTGATTAATTATCGAACACCACCGTGATCGTGTTTTAGTTAATTTACATGTCTCTGTCTTTCAGATGGGTTCGCATACAGACAGGTTAGGTCACTAAGTTTCTCTTCTCATAACATCCAATAGAATATAGAAAGGAAATATGGAACTATACGACTTTGAACTGAGGAGCGTATAGGGTGGCTAATTTCATGACTACGTCACGAAACATCGTTTTCCGGTTCACTGCTAATCCAGTGGGAATTCTTGAACTGGTTTAATCAAATATGCATATTAGTAGTAGCAACTATACTCGGGTTATAGCTCTCTCCCATCTACATGAATCAGTAAGTTGCAATAAGATTCTACCGATCCATCCGAATAAAAATCACTTCAAGTTCCTCAAAACAGGACAATGCATCCTTAGAAACGACATTTGTAGCCGCCAACCTAATCGGATCACGCCAAATATAGCCAGTAACTTTTCAAAGGATAAGAAAAGGATTCAAGGAGTCTGAATTTCCTAGCTGGAGATTTGCCCCAGAAAGCATAGCCAGCAGAGATATAATCACCAAAAGATTCAGTAAAAGTGCAGTAGAACGGCACTGCAATGACATATCTCTAACACAAGCTGTTCCCTAAAGATTAGAACCTTTTTCTTTGGAAGAGTTCAGCATTTGCCAGAAGGGTTTCTGTTTGGCTTTTTAACTGGAAGCATCAGAACAAGTATATGGTATCCTTAGATCTCACACAGAAGAAAGATACCATTGGACCACAGTAAACTTCAACCACCTCGAGCTTCTCTTCTTGTGGCGTCATGGAGCAATTCAACATCAACTCCATCGGGAGGTAGTTGCACGTATCTAACAACAGATCCTCTGATGAAACAGTTCCTCACAGAAAGCTACAAAAACCATCAAACATGTCATGTTAAAAAATAGATCATCACCGTATGATGAGGTTCAATGAGTAAACAAGGGGACAGGACGGTAATTATTCAACAGAAAAGGCCGGCCCATCATGAGATTTCTAAGGATTATTAAGCTTTCTAAAGCGACCACGGATCCTCTCATAAACATTTGCCTCGACTTTAGCACAATAAATGAACCAACACAGAATGGAAGGACCACTCACGCTAGAAGAATATTGATTTATACGTGCAGTTATACAACTACTGTTCCTGCAATCAGAAAGATAACTTTTTCCTGGCAAATAATCAAGGAAGAAACAGATATACAACTTGAACAAGTCAAATGGATCGACTGCAGAAACACCATCTCCAAATTTCCAAGAGAAGATAGCACTCAGTGTAATGACTCGCAGCATCTTTTGAGTCATATTTCTCTAGATTACATAAGTGATGATAGTCATGATATTGTTCCATCTCTTTAGTACAAAGTTGTAATCATTACATGTCCAAACCCTTTCCTCCATCCACAATAGCATCTCAAACAATTATGAGTTTGATTTGCTTGATGCATATATAGAATAAATACCAGCAAGAGCTTCAGCAGCTCTTCACCATAGAGATAACAAGGGTTAAGCTCACTCTGAAGCATCACTGGGTGGAAGGTAATTAATAAGAGAGGGACAGAGATTGAAGCAAAAGGTCATGTTATGACAATTCTTTGCTCATACTTACTCAAATTTAGAATGTAAAAAAAAATGACATGGAAATAATTGATATCTTTGGTGGAAAGAGAATAGAGAGATAACATCAACTTTGGAACTCGGATTCCATCACTTTGAAGCAAAATATCAGAGTTGCACGCACATCCTATAGCTCAAGCATCCAGTCTTATTATGCAGATCCCTATCCTTCATCACCAAGAATGCATTAGTGTGTTTTGTTCAATGCTATATTTTATTAATCTTGCACCAGATAAGTTTGAACCTTTCGAATTGAAGTGTTATGACAGGTTACATGCCCAACCAGAGAGAGACCTTAAGCAATTGCTTTAGTTGATGGAGTAATCTCTAATTCCAAAAGGAAATGATTGGATTTGGACCAATGGAAAATTAAAGTGGCTACATATTGTGCAAAGCAAACTAAATCCATTTATAGCATTAAGTGGTTTCCTCCTCTTAGGAACAACATTAAAGCATGGTTTGGGAGTGCTGTTGCTGATGGAAAAATGCTGAAATAGAATTTAGAAATTAAAACTGTATAGATAGAGAATAAGCATAAGAAAATTCCATTTCAACTGGCAAAATTAATCAAAATCTTGAAAATTTTCACTAAACATTACTTCCTTCAGAAAAAGTAATTAAAAACACTTATCCAACCTCCCACTGCACATTCAAACAAACTATAACTGGTTCTAGAAGCTGCAAACAAAATATGCTTCCTTGTACCAGACATAACCATATTATCAGTATCAACATTTTCTCTTT
Organism: Sonneratia caseolaris; assembly: GCA_900006705.1. NCBI lineage: Eukaryota > Viridiplantae > Streptophyta > Magnoliopsida > Myrtales > Lythraceae > Sonneratia > Sonneratia caseolaris. The sequence goes on from CXYZ01001234.1 coordinate 557,702, forward strand.
CCTTGAGAATGAGATGAGACAAAGTTAAGGAACTAGCAGCGCAGCCATCCGCAGTTCTACATGATGGACAAGCCCTTCTCCAAAATTTTAGAACAGCCAAATTCCCAATATCAATGAAAGACCAGTATAACTAAGTTTCACCTTCAACTAGAACTTTGTCCAGCAGCAGCCCACATGCGCCACAACCAAAACGCCAGATGACAGAATTTCATTTAGATATCAAGACAGCAACCACGTCCAGAATTTATACATCTAATAAGACATGACTCGCATGACACGAGGCATGAGAAAATTCCAAGGCCCTCACTAATCAGAAGCCCCAAAAAATTCGCCGTATTTTCTACATCCGTGAATCAGATGCCGCACGTCTCGAGCAAAATTAGCTGGGAAACAACTGATAGCAGACATAATCCTAAAAGAGTCCACAGCAGAACAGCAAAGGAGCTTACCATGTGAGGATACTTGTCTTGGTCGACAACCTTAGTGTTCTCTAGCTTGATGTTGAGGTACTGATCGACAGAGTGCAGCGTCCCTCTGATAGCCAGGTCATTCTTCAACTCCACCGTCACTTCTCTGCCCACCAAATCCTTGAAGTACGAGAAGAACAACTGCGACGATCCATTAAACGCAGGAAATCAACAAAATTATTGACCTACTCCATGTGTACCACCCGTCTATTGTGCCACTAGGGCAAATCTCGAACACAAAAGCAACATGACAGAGAGAGGACAGAATCGCAGTGAATCGTAAGACTAACAAGGAAAGGAAATGTGCATTCAGAGAGAGCGAGTCACCATTGGGGCGCCCTGTAGGGAAAAAGTCTCAACAGTGTGGGAGGCCAAAGGGAGGACACGAAGCTGCGCCGCGACGAGCTCGAAGTCCACAGAGAAAAGTGACGGAGAAGAGAACTGCGTAATACGGTTTGGGATTGACTGGACGATACTATCTAATTTTGCACTCGTTGTCCCCAAGTTTAAATAAATTCACATTTGGTCCTCAAACTAAAGTTGAGCTCATTTTATGCCATCATGGTCGAGCAACTGCCCCTCTAAACTACATGCACGTTCGTTTCGATTTAGAGTTCATTACAATTTCAGATTACAATGAATTTTACGCTGTAGAATATAGCATGCTGGGTGCAGCAGAATAGCTTCATCCCAGGTTATCGACGGGTTCCATTCGAGTAGAATGGAAGCAACTCTAAAACGAGATGTGAAAAGCTTGGATGGATTAGCTGTTACGAAGGGCAATTCACAGTAGTTGGGCAGCCAAATAACAAGATATACTGCAAAATTAACCGATTATTTTCGCAGTTCAATCGAACATCACAGACAACAAGAGAGTAGCTACGAGTTGCCAATCTTGAGCTGCTAAAACTTCCCTCAAAATGCTGGTTGGAGAAGTGAAAGCTGCGATTACACACACCAGAAGAAGGAAGAGGATCGCTTTGGAAGACAGTAGCCCAACTCAGAGGCTTAGAGACTACACCAGCACCAACCGTACGTCCTCTTTCCCTCAGTGCAAATCTTTGCCCTGTCAGATCAATACAAAGAATTCAGTCGTTCGTATTTGCATGAAGCCTTGATTGACACGATGTCGTTAATAGGGTCATGTTCGTATCAGAATTTGCCGCATATTGATGCAAGGTCGTCCAGATGCAGAAATTCAACATGGAAAGAAAATTCCCCTGTAAAATGTCCATAAATTATACCTGTTTCCAGAGGTACTGGTTGAATGAGCTCGAAAACAGCAGTCATGTTATCCCCAGGCATGACCATCTTCACATCCTCAGGCAACTCTACTTTCCAATTGACATCGGCTGTTCTCATATAGAATTGAGGCATGTAATTTGAAAAGAAAGCAGTGTGTCGTCTTCCACACTCATCTTTGGTGAGAAAGTATATCTCTGTCTCGAATCTCCTGTAGGTCTTCAGTGTTCCAGGCTTGGCAATGGCCTACTCAGGTTCAAGCCATCATTTATTAGGGAACATAACCAATGTCATAATAGTACACAACTTAAAGCCCTCACAAGTTTACTTACCTGACCGCGTTGCACATCATCCCTTTTCAAACCACGCAGAAGAAGGCCAACATTATCACCGGCCTAACATTGCAGAAATTCATTTAGTCCATGAAATTTGCTACAAACAGCTCCATTTTTTGAAGTTCACAGAAGGACGACTTACCTGTCCTTGATCTAACATCTTCCTGAACATCTCAACACCAGTAACTGTAGTTTTAAGTGAAGCACCCTAAATTAAACGCTTTCAACATTATGATTTGTCTACACAACAATTCTCAATAAACAAAAACCCTAAGTTTCCATATAAATTAACTGCAGACCTTCTTTGTGATTAAATAAATTATGTAGGTGCTATTTAGAGCAGGTTCTCACATGTAAAGATGCTATAGAACAGAACTACAATTTTGGGCAATGACCTGCATCAACCCCAGGACTTCAACTTCTTCACCAACTTTGATAGTTCCTTGTTCAACACAGCCTGTGGCAACGGTTCCACATCCCTGAGAAAGATTCCAAGATTTACATCCTATACCAATTTTACCTATTTCGTTGGGAATCTTATTAATTTTACTTATTAAATGAAGCATGTTGATGTAAATTTACAAATTTTAACCTACGAAATACAATATTATAATAATTTTTTTCCCATCAAGTTGAAATACTTAAACAAAAAAATTTCCCATATTTCACCCACTTTTCATCTAAGCCTATTTTTTCGTAATATAAAAATATTCGAATTAAACATTCTAAAAAATGTATCTTTCATCGTCGGGTCGGTCTGTGTTGAGTGCACCTAAAAATCCTCTTTGATAAGTGATAGTATCAATATCCTTATATTGCATTATATTTTTACTAATATTATAAGGGAACGGATCTCACATATTCATATATAATAAAAAAATCTAATTAACAATTCACTATATTTTATAAATTCATAATTTGGTTGAGATCATAGTTTTTAAAACCGCACCGGGCCGGCCGGTTCGACAGAGAACTGGCCACTCACCCGGTCCGGTTCTCACAAAAAATCCAATTATTATTTAAATGAGGTCAAATTCAATTGAACCGGCCGGTTCTCACTTGAACCAATAAATCTAATTGAACCGATGAGTAAACTGGCCAATTTAAAAATAAAAACATATTATAATATACTTATTTTATTTTACTAGACTTATATTTATATTTATATTTTATGTTGAATTTGAGACTAACATTATAATTATATTAATAATTTTGATTATAAATCATAATTAAATTATAATATTATATTAATTTATTGGAATATTACATTATCAATATTA
>CXYZ01001234.1:590893-625424 GCA_900006705.1 Sonneratia caseolaris
ATTAATATAGTTATAATATTAGTCTCAAATTCAAAATAAAATATAAATATAAGTTTAGTAAAATAAAATAAGTATATTATAATATATTTTTATTTTTATGTTTAAATTGATCGATTTTCTCATCGGTTCAATTAGATTTATTGGTTCAAGTAAAAACCGACCGGTTCAATTGAATTTGACCTTATTTAAATAATAATTAAATTTTTTGGGAGAACCGAATCAAGGGAGTGATCGGTTCCCGGTCGAACCGGTTAGCCTGATCCGATTTTAAAAACTATGCTTGAAAAGTATGAAATAATTATGCAGGGACCGGTAATTCCTAGGCCAACTAAGGTAGCCTGAAAATATCGACCAAGCCCGAATCGACACGTATCCCCTCCGCGGGGGAGGAAATGGCATAGAAAAGTCAGCAAAGGCTGGGCTCCACGTGCTTTTCCAGAGCTCATTGCCTGTGTCGTCCCTACCGCTCATAGTGTCGGGAGGCCGACTAGATTCGGAGCTTGACTAATTAGGGTTCGATAGATTTCTCTGGAATATTGTTTAAGTAGTGCACGTCTGGAAATCCAAAAGCTTTCAGAGGAGTAACGTGTGGCACATGAATCCCGAGGTCAATTTTCGAATAAATGCTGACCGGCCCACTATGGATTACATGCGGTGCAAGCCATCGGACTTCTAAATGTGTCTCGCATGACCTTTGAACCGCTCATTCAATCACGTCTTAGGATTTTGTCGATAAATCCTTAAATGATCTTACCGCATAATTATGTAACTCGGGGAGAAGCCAAATAATATCATACGGCTAGCTGAGCAGAAAATTCCGGGCAACAGTGAGTTCGAGTGAGCATGACTCGTCGATCAATTTAATCGGTATTTTGTATATATATATATATATTTATTTATTTATTATGTGAAAAGGATATTAAATATTCTGAACGTGTTTATTGTTTTCCTCTTAATTGAGAGGTGGACCCATAAAATACTTCCAAAATGGCCAACCACGAGGTGATGGGTTCCCCCTCATCCCAACAAGACCGAGTCAAGAATTTCCCCCCAATTTGCCATTTTCCCAAGTTGCAAACAACCCATTAGGAATCGATCAATCAGATGGTTGACGAGGAATTTTGGACCAAAAAAACTCTTTTAATATAAAATGAAATGGATGGGGAAAGATATCGAAATCCGATGATTTTTTACTCCCTCATCCAATAATTCCATTTCCCCTTTTCTCCAATTTGTTTTCGTTTTCACTTTTCCATGGAAAACAATTTTCTATATGCCCATTCACCCTCTTCTTCTTCTTCTTCTTCTTCTTCTTCTTCTTCTTCTTCTTCTTCTTCTTTGCGGATGGGGTTTGTTTGGTCTTTCGGCCTTCGGGAATAAAATAAGGCTGTGGACTGTAGAGAATAATGAGATATGGTCCATCCCCTCGACACGCTTTTGCCCATTTTTAGCAGATAATTAAGGGAACATTTATTTATATACATACATATACATATATATATATATATCCTGACTGTGGTTTCATATTATGTGGTAATATTCCATCCTTAACAGTGGCACTGTGGACTGTTTTACATAGTAGTTGCCAATCCTGTCACAGATAATACATATCACCCGTCAAATTGGATCATCCACCAGTAAAATGATCTCCCTAGATGAATGTTTGAGTTGGGTTTACAGATTCACGTCATGGGTACACGATTTGGAGCCTTTAGCGACCGCTGGATTTGGACGGTGCACGGCACAACCGCCTTTGGAAGGGGGGGGTGGGCCGCGGATAAGACATTACGAAAAGCGGGGAAATCGAGCCGAGGATATCTTGAGGACTAACATGACGATTCTCACATCAGCAGCAAAGAACTTTTCAGCATTGTCATCTTCTAAGTCCTTTTCAAGAAATGGCTCACCATCGCTTTCCTCTTCATTGCTTTTCCCGATTTTGGTGCAGGCAAAGTAAATTGACAAGGAAAGATAATCGGGCAATTGAGATATATATATATATATATATAATTTGCTAGAGTGATACCATCACATAATGGATCCTCATAAGAAAAATCTCTCACAATGATCAGACTTACAGATAGCTACTGAAAGGAAGAGGGAGGAAGAGTGGAGAGAGCCTTCAAATGCAAACAAGGACCTTTCATATCGATTTACTCTTCTAAATACACACGCAGACAGAAAAAAAAGAAGTATCAATACAACAAAGTTCACACCATGGTGGTGGGCAAGTTCAGTAAAGTCCCACTTCTTCAATTGATCCTGAAATTAGTGCTTCTACTAAAAGTTTCAATAACTAAGAACCAAGTTCAATCAGACCAACCCCCCATAAGTTAGAATTTTCCTCTAGTGCTCCGTCCCCGAGGAAGAGCCAGACACTTGAAAGAGACACCGACAAGATGGAAGAGGAATACCGATACCTGCCACGACGAGTGGCAACTCGGGCGAATCCTGAACTAACGCGACACATATCTTTGTAACTACACCATACCCACCAGGAGGAAGAAGAAGCAAAAGAATTCATCCGTGTGTTGTGATGAGATTTTGGTCATCCAGCTTGTTGTCATGTATACGGTTAATGGAGAAATAGGAAAGTTGTCTGCTTTGCTGATACTCACGATTGGGGAGGCTTGACGAAGTTCTTGATCTCCTCCATGAGGACGTAGAAGTGGTCGTTGTTCGGCAAGAAGAAGAACCCGATTGTCGCGTCCTTGAGGTAGAGCAGCTTCACTTCTTGTCCCGACTTCCTCAGCCCTTCGACGTAAGCCAATTGCCAGTCTTGGACGAGGTCCAGGCCCGGGACGACCATGAGGCTCTTCGGAAACCGGAGCCCCTCGAGGCTTCTCCCTCTAGGCCCGAACGGATTGCAGGCCGGGTGATCCCTATCCTCCCCGAAGGGGAGGTAGGCTCGCCAGTACCAGTCCCGATCCCGAACAGTGACGAAGTACTTCCCGTCGAGTCTCTTCTCGGATTCTGTCCTCGCCTGCCCGCCGAACATGGGCTGGAGGAGAATGTTTCCGAGAACCTCAACGCCGGCCTCTGCCGCCTGGACGGCCACGTGGTGGCAGATGTTCCCGCCGGAGCTATCACCGGCCATGTAGACGTGGACCTTCAAGTCTTTTCCCTTTCCGCTCTGGAGCCAAGTCCGGGACTTGACCCATTTAAGCGCGGCCCAGCCGTCATCGTACGCGCACGGGTACCGGTGCTCGGGGGACCGGCGGTAGTTGACGGAGACCACTGCGGCCCCGCAGATGTTGACCAGGCGGCGGCAGAGGGTGTCGTAGATGGCGCTGTTGGCGGATGAGTGGGTGAAGCTCCCGCCGTGGAAGAAGACGATGACGGGGACGACCTCGGTGGTGCTGAGGGGCTTCTCGAGCTCCTCGAACCCCCACGAGGCCTGGCCCTCGGGAGCCCGCAGGTAGACGCGGTTCAGTAGGCTGGTGGCCCGGTCCACGTGGTCGAAGGAGAGGACGCCGCCGACTGGGATAGTGTTTGCGGGGACTTTCCTGTCGAGGTACTCCGCGAGGTCCCGGTTGAATGTGCCGTCTGACCGACGGAGGATGTTGTAAGCCAACTTGAAGTTGGAGATTAAGACCCACGTGTTTAGAGGAACAACTCTCTGCAAGAAACCCAAAAATCGAAAGGACAAAAAAAAAATGGAGAAAGTCAGAAACTATTGTTGGTGCAGCAATTCCTTCAATTCAGAAAGAACCAAGCTTTAGCTAGTTCATCATCGTCACAGCCTGAAAAGGCACCGCCATTCTCGCCAAACTAAATGGACGAGAAATCACGTTTGTAACAAGGGATTTGCCCCAATCTGCAAAGCCCGGGAACGATAGACGATCATATTAATGGTGACAAGAGAAGGATCCCTCAAATTGCGAAAACCTGAAGCGCATATTCATCGTATCACGTCCAAAATTTACGTGAAATGCTCGAATAGAAGAACTTGAAGAATTAGATCAAGTATTCGGGGGATTTGGATGATCAAGAAAACAATTAGTCGATTACCTTCGATTCATTGACGTTGACTTCATTACCGCCGGCCATGTCGTCTTAAGCAGAGGAGATCCAAGCGGAGACAGAAGACAATGAAATCACCGGTGGGGCCAGAAGCACAGAGCAGATCCTCAGAGAAGCATTCCCGAAAACCTGAACAGACACGACCCCAACTGAGGCAACAGTTGGGAACGAGCTTTTCTGAAGGAGTCTCTGTATTTTTGGTTTAAAATTGGGCTTGTGCGTCTCTGTCCTCTCCCTGGAAGTACTAAAATTTTTCTGGGCGTTAGCGGATGAGATTCCTAGTCGAGTAGAGGAGGAGGAGTTGGGTTCTGATGAAGCGACAGAGGAGGGGTTGGGGAGAATAGAGGCAGAGGAAGAGAAGTGGGGAGCGTTGCCTCTGACTTATTAACAGAACAGATATGAGCTCAGACTCGACGAGATGGATCAGAGATACTCCAAAGATATGTAAGAGAGAGATAGAGAGAGAGAGAGAGAGAGAGAGAGGGAAAGTACAGAGATGGGAGATGAGTTAAAAGACAGCCAAAAACGCAGGGGAACGACAATGGCGATAGAGAGAGAGAGAGAGAGAGAGAGAGAGAGAGAGAGAGAGAGAGAGCAGAACGGTGGAGACGCAGTGGGGAGGGTTGGGGGTGGCGTCGGCGTTGCGTGGACGAGAGAAACGACAAAGGAGGGCAGCCAATCTTAAAAATGTGGCGACTGGGGCCCACTTTCTCCCTGCATTTTTCCTCTGTGCATACTAGAAAAGGGTGTCGACAAATTGAGATTGGTCGGTATTATTATTTATAATCTAATAATAATAAAAATATAAATTTAATTTTTATTATATTATTTTTAGTGTTCCGGTGGGAATAATTCAGTTTTAAGATATTTCATATAAAATATAAGTCTTGTATTTATAAGTTCTTAAGGTTTTGGCCCTCAACATATTCACATTATTAATTTTTTTTTATGCATGCTGCTTATTTTTTATTATATCAAATTAATTCATCCGTATTTGAAGTCAATCGATAGCATGATCCCATCCGTGAATTGTTTCTCCAAAAATTCAAATTTAAAACTTTATCTGATAAAAAAAAATGTGAAATCATTCTCAATTTGTTTTCCCTGACCTTGTGCGATCATGTTAATTTCCTCCCCCTTTTACCCACACTTTTTGACTTTTCCATTAACCAGTCCAAAACTTTTGCATAATTCCACTTCCTCTCCACGCGGCATTTATTATTCTACACGCTTGGGGCTAACTCTTTTGCCCTCGGGTATTTCTCTAGCTTCTTTCTGCCTTCACCCCTTTCACCAGTTGGATCCTAGTAGAACACAGTTTTCCGATAGCCCCATTTGTTTCAATTGTTTTCCCTTCACAACGTGAACACGAGCTCATGATCATATTGAGTCGGTTTAGTAATAGTAATAAAGAGTTAATCACAGTATATATGAATTTCATTATCAAATTAATGAATTGCATATAATGTAGTTAATAATGACTTGTGAATCTCGCTTATTGATATATATATCGATTTAAAACAAGCCAATATAGAAAAATTAGACTACCACATTAAATCGATACGGATCAGATATTCACTAACGATACGTTTTTTTGTGCACATTTTCTTTTCTTATAGGATCATCTAGTTGAAGGCCATACCCCCATCATTCTTACCATGAAGTTTTGCACATTTAAGGGTCTCTACTTTTCCAATCAAGTATGTACCCATTGATCAATGAATGAATGGAGAGCAGCAATTTGCGATACAGTTCTTTCTACATGCAATATTATGAATAGGATATGTGCCCTTGATTTCTACATGCAATATTATTATGGATAAATGTGAGTCAATTGAGATAATATAATATATATTTTATTTAAGTAAAATTTTAAATTAAAGATTTATATAGATAGATAAGATTCTTGATTATATGATTCTTACCCATCATTACATTGATTTATTTAAACATAAAATTAACTATAACTAGCCGAAATTTTAGGTACTCCAGGTGTTAAATATTGGGTGCAACGACCAAGGAGCTTCATTCAATTAGAAGGGCACATCAACTTTTTCTTTCAGAAAAAGGGACTCGCGCGTAATTGGGCCAATCTACGGGGGCATACTTGAAAATTCCGGCCGGTGGTGACATAGTAAAACGAACGAAACGAGAGGGAGATGACGAAAAAGTTTCCTGCGTGCTGCGTGCGCCCCAAGCCAAGGCACGTGGCGACAAGGGTTGCGTCTCGAGTTCCTTCGCTCGGCCGGACCGCACAGCGAAATCCCAGAACTGCCCTCGCCGCTCCACCTCAAATCCCTATAATGGCTCTCACTGAGTAGGACGATCGCTTTTGTCTCCTAGCGGAGGGCGCGTGACGGCACGTCTCTTGGAGCCTACTTTGATTTTCTCCTTCGCTCCTCTTTTTTGTTTTCCCCTTTTTTAATTTCAAGGGCGCTTTTCTTAAAAATTTTCTAAAAATCCGTGAGATTATAAATAATTTAAATAATAATAAATAAATAATTTCGTCCATAAAAAGTAAGTTATGGGATGCTATGAAGTTATGAACTTTATATCTGACTCTTGTCATTTTGTCGTGTTGCTTGAGCGCGTCCAATATCTGACGTCGGGGATGAGAACACGTGGCTACAGGGCGTGAGCCAACGTTGTTCATGAGTGGGTCCCGCCCTCCCGATGAGACGTCCGACGTCTCCTCCAAAGGCGTAATCATCATGTTCTTGAGGCGGAGCTGATTCGATGACCGGGACTCGTCGTGGGCCGACTCGTGTAGGGCCCAGTCTTAGGATCCAAGCACCACCCACAGATCGCCACGTGTCTACCAGGTGATTGCCCGTCCAATGAATCGATTTTCCTTTCAGTATCCAGTTTTTACCATTGTGTTATTATCATTATTATTAATACATTTTTTTTACTATGTGACTGCAGACGAGATTCCCAAGTTCGCCCTCGGCTGGCTCCCTTCGATTTTGGCTGGTTCCTCCCGGTCTTCGATTCTTCGTACACTTCGGCCTGATGCGAGAAATTCCCCAGCACGGACAAAAGTCAATAGACAAGGAAAGTGGATCCCCACGCGTCTATTTGTTGGCAAGGAACGCGAAACGGGAAAGAACCAGCCAAGAGAGGAGCCGGGGGACGAGAAATCAGAGGCGAAGAATGAGTCACCCAACCATATCAAATCATAAATGGTAAATAATGAAATAGCCGATGAGATTAAAATAAAGGGCAGGGATAAATTATTGATTAATAATATAATGATGATGATGATGATGAAGAAGAAAGAACGCTATAGTGGGTTTTGCTTTTGTACGATTTTGAAGGATCCCTTTGTCCTATATGAAGGTGGGGAGGGGAGGGAGCATGTGCCACCCACAATAACATGCACATCCTGCCTTGATTCTTACACCTGGAAACCCCTATTTTATGCACCCACAAACGCACGTATCCATACATATATTCTTCAGTGTTTTTTAGGCGTAGATGATTATGATTCGATCGATATTCAAATCGAGATTCGGTTGAAATGAATGCACTAAGATAAGAGGTAATCCCCACACCCCTACGCTCGATTGTTCTCCATTGTACTTTTTGTCGTGACTGTGCATGAAAAGAAATCGAACCTAGTCTAGGTTCGAAAGAAACGCATGGGATTCAACCCAAAAACAAAGACCATGTGTTTTATTGGCACCTACACGTACCGTCCTTCGGTAGGAACTACAAAAGTCAAACCACAATTTCGTTTCGAGATAGCATAAGGGAATGTTGTCTTTTACCGGACTTTGTCTCTATCTTCTCGTAAACAATCTCATGCTATCTTTAATTTATGATCAAGACGTCAATTCTCATCATCAACACTTACCGTGCTATTCATTCAATTTTTTTCATCTCGCAGACCGTCCTGAAATCTGAGCCACCGTCAAATTGGGTACGGACCTCTCCTATATATATGTCTTGTCGTGAATACACATGAGAGGTTGTTGCCAGAGACAAGTGGGCGCGTCCATCTTCTTTCGATAAAGACGACGGATGAAAGGAGAATACGTGAAATGCAATGCATCTGCCCACTGAGTCGAGATTTTTGTCTGTTTCCTTTAATTTCTTTGACTTCGTCTGTCTTCCTTTCTCCTTCTTTTCTTCTCCTTCTTCTCCTTTATTTTATTTTATTTTTCCTTTTATAATTTCTCTAAGAATGGAAGAGGGGAAAGAGAGAGGTGGGTCCCCATTATGTGTTTCTCTTCTTTCTTTCCTTTGGCTCGTAGTGATGTTTTTTTCGACAATGGCATTTAGTAAGTTAGGTCAACAACCAGGGACAGCATTTGGCTCCTTGTGCCATTTCGATGCCACCGAGGGGAGGAAGAGTTTTCCTTCCCTTATACGACATCTCCCACACAACAAAATTCAATCAATTTTGAATAATTTGTGTTCGAGAGGAATTAATAATTTATGGGCAGATAAAATCTTATAAATTATGAAATTATTTTTCTTAAAATTGATTTGGGTATGACTAATAATATCTATTTCATCATTATTATTAAAATGAACAGATCATCAAAATATAGGAAATATATATATATATATTGACAGAATTTGTGCGCTTCATATTTATCTCTCCACCGTGTTTGCTGTGTCATCTTGTCGTTTATTTGGGCCTTTGATTATTCAACATTTGTCCTCGTCATGAAAACCAACTAATTGAGTCTTGTCAGGGAGTTCGAATAAAAGCGACCAGAAAGAAGACAATCGGCTGATGCACATGAGCAATGATATACATATATATTATATTTGCGTGTACATGTGAAAAAATTTAAGATTCAAAGCAAATTGGAGAAGTATTGAGAAATTTCTTTGACCGGAAAACCACGTGATAAACAATCCATCCGAATATATATATATATATATATATATATATGTATTGTTAAAATCAGTAGCACTGAAGAATGATGCAAAATTATATGAAGGTATGGGATGACACAAATGGAGATATCACACTATGGGATTGCGAAGAGTTGGAGAGGAGATGAAGGTATAAAATTGGATTCAGTGTGAAGCGAGGCAGTATGGACATGTAAGATGAGATATTTGAAGTGATTTCGAAAACTAAAAATTGAAACCAAAAGGGTCATGGGTTTGCTCATAGCTATAGCTATGGAGATAACCGACACTACTATCGACTGACGCAAATTAGTGGAAATTGGATTAAACATGTGTGTAAATTTTTAAATAATCTATGAGGCCGTAAGTTCGACTTTCTGGCAGGCAACTTTGACGATATCAACCATACGTAAATATTACACAAAAAAGTATTCAAATTGATGTATAAAAATTCAATCTCATTCAATTTTACAATGCTGCTGTGGCCAAGTTCGGACAAAATAATATAGCTGTAAATTATTTTGTCATCTTGTTGCCGACGCCGACATTAACATTACATTAATCTGTACAAGCTCTCTCTCTCGCCCTCTCTCTCTCGCGAGGGTTGATAAGAGTCGTGCTGTCCTCCCACTTGAGCCATTTTTGTCAAAACTCTGTGCAAAATTAAATGTTAAATTCCATCACCTTGTATTAATGGGAAGGAACCAGTTCAACCAACATTAATTTAACTCCTTGTCGTTTACTCCGACTTCCACGAAGGGAGTATATAGTATATTTAGTCTAGGTTATGAATCTGTCAATCTTAGAATGGGTCATTTCATTTCATGCCTGGTCTGTCGACAAAGTCCTCGCCATTGAAAATTCCTTCTCCTCTGGGCCTTGCCAGATGATCATTTTCATCCATTATAATAAGGTATTTATTACCTAATACCATGGACATTGCATGGATCCATAGAACTCGGTCTCTGTAGATCCACATACATGTAAGTAGATGTGTTGGGTGTCTTACTAGAGAGGCACATGCGTGGGATGTCTTGTTATGATTTACGTCCCCTGAATGTGTTACATATTATGTTAGAGGTAAACGCCGGAGTCGGTAGCGGTTGTTAGTTTGAGTTAAGGTGTCAATTTTGCTCTCCCTGTCTCAGGAGCTATCATTGCTGCTGCCCTACGAAAACCTTATTTCCGACGGAGAAATCAGCGGCGGTAGGGTTTGGTGGTCTCCGCCGAGGGTTTTAGGCCATTTCAGCGAACTCGTCTCTTGAGCCGGAGTCAAGGCTCCCGTCGCCCCAATGAAGGCTATGACGATCCGTGGTAACAGCTCCTCCTCCTCTTCCTCCTCGACAATCAGCACCAAAGTGATCAAGCCCCCACTGCCCACAATTCGGAGAATTTGTCTCGTATCAGGTCTATCAGATTCGACAGATCGATGTGGATGGCGAAGTTTGACCGTGGACGAAATGAAAGTTAAAAATGATGAAAGCAAAGATGATAAGCTCGGGGACTGTTCTACGGCATTTGATTAATATATACATACATATATATATATGTGTGTGTGTAGATGACTGTTTATCTTTGGCTTTAAATTCTAGCCAAGCCCTTTTCTTACCGCAACTTGCACTTGGCCACTTTTGTGCTCGCTGTTCAGGGCACGTAGAGAAATCCATGTTCACTGAAAGTGAAGAAAGACCGAATGATCACGTTCTTCCTTTGAATACACAATCACCGTGCGGCAATCCCGTGCAATGAATAGAATAGACAACTCTCGGTTGACAACTTCGATTTGTGCACTCTTTGGCAATTGTGGAAGGAAACAGTAGAATATTGATCAATTTCATCTGATGGAACACCAGCACCGTCTCTTCGAGGCACACACTCGACTTTCCCTCTCCCTCATATCTCAAGTTCGTATTTTGTGAATGAATAAATTCAGCCATCGAGAAGGGCTTATTACCCTATGTGTACGTAATTCAGATCAATCAAAAAACCTCATTTTCTACTTGCACAATTAAACCGAGCAAGTCTTTCCTATTGGCCATCTTTATCAGAAGCAAGTTTAATTGACAGTATTAAAAGCAATTAGTGGCTTGTTCATTAACCTAAACTATCAGAGATAATCAACACAATTTGCTCCGTAACTTTAGAACCGAAAAGACCGGTTTCAGCTTTGTGTTTATAACTCCTTTCGGTCCTTCCTACAATTGAATATGGTTTGATTTATTCACTCTGGTGGGCCTTCCGGAAATCCAGTGATCATCCATAAGAATCCACGAAAGATCATCCCAATTAAAATTTAACAAATTAAGGAGAAAAGAGAAGGTGACAATAACAACAGAGTAAAGGAGGGCGATGAGAGCAAGAATGTGTATCGATATTTTTTTGAACTAACTATTAATAAATTATATATTTAATTTTTATTATAAATTTTTTTAAATCTCTTTATTCTTTTACTCTCAAACAAATTTTTTTTATACTTTTATGTGCTCACTATATAATTTAAAAGGAAAAGGAAAAGAGCGACGGCGGTGAGAGAGTGGGACGACTTCGGTTACTGTCATATCGCTCACTATCACCATATTAGTAGAATTTGACGAGAGACAAGATTAGGACTGAAAATATTGAATTTTTTTTATATCGGTGATATTTGATATTGTAATAATTAACTAATCAATCGATCGGTATATTATATAGTATATAACCCGCCAATTAAATCCCAGATACCGACTATTGAGAGTTTTGAAACCTGAACTTGTTCGATTGCATGTTGTCAACTTAGCAGCGAGTTATCACTCTCGAAGGCTAAAAACATCGGAGTGGCTTCACCTGTTTTTTTCCCAGAGGACACAGATCTGCCTTAATTTCACTCCATCTGTGACTGTGAGTGGTGTGAGACGTGGAGAAGAAGGAGACGGATAGATGATTAAGAAATGAATAGTTATGGAAATGGACCATTCTATGTGGTGGGGGTCTTATTTTGGTGTAGTTCCCTCCTCCGATGGCAAATTTACATATCGACAGTGCTACATTGCACAATTAAAATATGGTAAATAGAGAAAGGAAATATAATACAATATTATGAGATTTAAATTTTTTTTTTTTGAGATAAGTATACATCGAATCCGATTATCTTCAGTAGGGTTTTCCACCCAGTATGATGGAGCCGATGATCCTTTGATGATCCATACTCGAGTAGGGTCTCAGTCCACTGACAGTGAGAACTTTCTCAATCTGGATTTACTCGAATACAATGCTCGAACACAAGGTCTTCTTCGATGGGGGGAAGAGACGCTGAATTATTTCGACTGGCACTTTATCGGTCCCCTTTCCACGTCCGTTATTTTAGATCGGTGAGTTCCTTTTCTTTGTTTTTTCTTATAGCATACAAGAAACATGTGAAGAAAGGGTTTGTTCCTTTGATGGAAATGTGACAAGGATGGAAACCCACTCGCCGCTAGAAATCAAACTTGGGGACAGTCGTTATCGACGGGCGATTATATCATGCTACTTTCTTTTTTGGTTTATACACACGCACACAGAGATAATATAGCTTGTCATCTTCCTCAATTTTAATTTAAGCCTGTTTGAAGTAATGCCACCCAAGAACGCAACATTTACTTGGCGTCTCTCCAAAGTGGATCAATAGATGAAGGTTTTATTGGTCTAAGAGGATGTGCTCTATCATGTATAGATCGAAATTAGAACTGGACGATTGGGACCCGGCACGGCCCTGGTCCGATAGCCTGACCGGGGTCCGGTCCGATAACATGGTGCCTGAGCCAGGTGCTATCGGGCCAATACCTTATCTTGTAGGGAGGGCTGACCCGGTTAGATAATTTTTGGGCCAGTTCACTGGGCTGTGGAATTGACGTTTTCATCGTTGGCCCGGCCTAATCGTCAATCTCATCTCCTCCTCCTTCCTCCTCATCCCAATTCAATCGTACTCGTGTTCATCTCTGTGGTAGACCGATGAATGTTCCCGTCTTCAACCTTGCACCCGACCTCTCAGTCTCCAGGCTCTGCCTCGGTACTCGCACCTCCCGGACAAAATCCTTGTCAGTGTTTTTTTTTTTTTTGGTTGTCATGGTCCTACCAAGGTTATCTTCCCACTGCACAGGCACGATGACCTTCGGGGAGCAGAATTCTTTCCCCCAGTCCTTCCGCCTCCTCGATCAGGCTCTCGCCTCTGGCATTAACTTCTTCGACTCCGCCGAGATGTTAGCTCCCTATTCCTCCTACTTATCTTCAGAATTGCACTTTGGATGGCATATATTGCTACGTGGGATAATGGGTGGACCCGTATTTGAGTTGCATCTTCGTTTCACAGGTACCCAGTTCCTCAGCGGCCGGAGACTCAAGGCCGAAGCGAGGAGATTCTCGGCAGCTGGATCAAAGCCCGGAATATCCCTCGCGACCGCGTCGTCTTGGCCACAAAGGTCTTTTCTTTGGTAGAAAGAACTGTTAAAGTTATACTATTTCGGTTGTCCATTTTTTCCTCGTGCCATAAAGGAGATAAGGATGAGGTGCATTTGATTTTTGCTTGACAAGATATGTTAGTTACATAAACCCAGTGTTCCCGGAAGATATGAGAACAGTAATTAATGTCTTTATATTTAAGATATTAGTGCTCTAATCTTCTTTTCATAAGGCTGCGCGCATTGATAGGTTCTGGAATGTTCAATTTATCAGAATTCTCTAGTGAATACACTGGGAGTTTGTTGCCCAAAAATGGCCTAGTCGCATAACCTGCCTATGTTTCTCATGAAGGTGAGTGGCCCATCTGGGCAAATGGAGTGGATTAGAGGAGGACCGAGTTGTTTGGATTCAAGAAACATATCTGAGGCTATTGAAAATAGGTTAGTTTTTCCATTTGGCCAGTCAATAGGTTAGTTGATATCTGCTCCGATCAGCATCTTCCCTTTCATTAATTCCACTGCAATGATCTTTTATTTCTGTTTGTACTGCTAGAATGTCTATGTTGTGAATGCATTGTCCGCTTAGCTGTCCTTGTGTCAGTTTGTAACGGTTCCATCAATGTATCTGCTCTGATGGTTCATTTGCCAATTGCAGTTTATTGCGACTGCGGACAGATTATATTGATCTCTACCAAATTCACTGGCCCGATCGGTTTGTATGTCATTGCTTCCTCTAGTTTTCTGCCTTAGAGAAGAATATTGATTGATAGAACAACTTGTGGAATAAAGAGAGAGAAGGTGCATATATTTGTGGTCAGATCGTTGTGTTGTTCTGATCTGATTCATCATTTCTACAGCTATGTACCGATGTTTGGAGAATTTGAGTATGATCCCACTCGTCAGTTCAGCTCAGTGAGTGTAGAGGAACAACTTGATGCACTCGGTAGGGCTGTCGTTGCTGGTAAGGTTGGTAACATGGCACTTTGATTTTGCTTTCAGTATGTAATTTTTTTATTGTTTTTAAAATAACTTAACCCCAATCGACGGACTGGAACAATGTTTTTGTAGATCAGATATGTGGGACTGAGCAATGAGACACCGTACGGTGTTATGAAATTCCTCAATGTCTCTGAAAGAGTTGCTTCCTATCCTAGGATAGTCTCAGTGCAGGTTGTATGAGTTTTTTTTTCCGTTGATTGCCCTGCCCTGTCTCTCTCTTTCAGAAACAATTGTCCTAATTTGTAGCTTATGATCTTTTGTGTTAGAACTCTTACAGCTTGCTCTGCCGAACTTTCGACGCAGGGATGGCCGAGTGCTGTCATCATGAAAGGTATCTATCGGTCTATAACACCATTGTCAGCCAAGTAATGATGGAAGTTAGTTATCTGTGCTCTTGATTCCTTTTCCATGGCCTGCTTTTTTCATGAAGATGCAACCTGCGTTGTGTGCATAATAATTGTACTTCTCATCCTGACTGCTGACAGAAGTGGATACTTCATTTTTATTCATTCAGGAGAAGGGGATATCTTTTTATTGTGTATTTTAGCCAAAAGACGGTTAGATATTAAGTTTGATTTTTATTGCTGGTTAAACACTATATGATTCAATGGGCTTGCTTACTCTTAGAATAAAGTGGCACCTTATACTTCGATTAGTTCCTATGAAAATCATTGGACCAACTCTTTTCTATCCCTTCCTCATGTCTTATGCTGAACCTAACAGGGTCAGCTTGTTGGCCTATAGTCCACTGGCGATGGGAATTCTTTCTGGGAAGTACTTTTCGCCTGACGGTGGCCCACTGGATGCTCGGTTGAATCTCTTCAGAGGTGATTGCCACAACATCTCCTTAAAATCGATAATGTTACTACCTGAACGTTGATTTTGATGCATATATGATTTTACAGGGAGGTACTCTGAAGGGGAATCAAGATACAATTTATCGAATAGCGCCGTAAAAGCAGCGATCATGGTAGGTGGAGACTGTTCCGATGCGTTCTCTAATGTTTGCCTATTCGGAGATCAGATTGATGTGTCTTAATTATCTCTTGACTTCCAATATATACATATATACACGCCCGCGCGCACACATTTTAGTTGCTTGTAAATTGCCAGGTCCTTTCCCTCTATAGTGGATTGATAACTGACGGTCATGAACTCTGTTTTTCTTGCAGAAGTACCTGAATATTGCCGGAAAGTACAGTATTCATCCCATAGCTCTCGCAATAGGTATCGCACCTCCTCGCTTGTTACTCCATTCTGGTCTCTGGGTCATTTTTATCGTACCAAATGGGCCATCAGCCCCTTGAATCTGTCGTATCTGTGCCAGATGAAGGGTCAATAATCTAAAACCCTGGAGTGGTCAGTCGTGAGTGGAACTCGAATTGTTCACCTGGATAAAATGAGGAGACCCCGATATAAGTAGAAATTACTGGGTACTATTAACTCCACAGAAGCGCCTGGTTGACCACAATGAATTCTGCAACCAAGACGCTGCGATATGTAATCCGTGACGTGAAATGAGATTTACTGCTGGTCAATGAAAGAGCAACCAAAGCTGTTATCTAATCTTTAACGCATCAATGGCGTTGCCTGATTAATGTGCGATTGGCTTTGCAGGCTTTGTGCTGAGACATCCTCTCGTAGCAAGTGCAGTGTTCGGGGCCACCAAGCCTTGGCAGCTTCGAGAAGTCGTCAACGCATGCAGTGCCGAGCTCTCCCCTGAAGTGATCTCCGAGATAGATCGGGTCCACGACGAATTCCCCAACCCATGTCCATGACAACAACTTGATTTCCTTTTTTTAATTCTTTTTAATTTTGTTGAGATATACGATCGTACATCGATTAAATGAAGAAAACGTTGTGATCTTATAATAAAATTGAGTATTGTCACCTATCAATTTGAGCTTTTAAGTGAAAATATGCTCGATCTTTTGTGGATGGGTGCATAACGAATTTAACATGATATCAGAGCTAATGAGTTTGCACCTCGCTTGACCCGAGTCTAGAATTCTGACTTGTGATCAGTTGATATAAGCCCGAGTACGGAAGAAAATTGCTTGACTCGTGACCAGTTGTCCCCCTTGTTTGAGATCGAAATAAGAATATCCGACTCGTAGATAGTTGTTGAGGGCAGATATTTAATGGCACATGATAAAGTAAACCACATTATCACATGAGCTCGAGTGTTGAAATACACAATTTTATATCAATTAAATGAATAAAATATTATAAACTTCTAAGAAAATTAAGTACCATCACTCATAATTTTAAGTTTTTAAGTAAAAACGAGTCTAATCCCTTATGGGCTCACAACGAATTTAACGCCTTTGTTTCTTTGTCGGCCTTAACAGTAATAATAATAATAATAATAATAATAATAATAATAATAATAATAATAATTGCTAATGATATGATTTAACCATAAATCTAAAAATGAGAATTGTTATGTTAATCAAAGTATCACTGTGCTAAAATTTATTTATTAATTGATATAATAATTACATAAACTGGATACTTAAATGCCAATTATATCTAACTGGTTCAGGGCCTTGCGCAGCCTTCGTGCTTTGCCGTTCGCAAAAGAATAAAACTTCTGCTAATATTAACTGATTTAGAATTCACCATTACCAGCCTGTGTGTGCATTTAGATGAGGACGTGCGTCTAATGATGCCGCCGCCGCCCCCCCCGGAACTGTGTTCAAGATGCGTTGGGCCAATAATGGCTTCTCACTGAAACTCGACGCTCTTTCCCTCCCCCAGGTCTTAAGTTAATAATAGCAGATTGCATTCCGATTAATCGCTAATAATTCGTAGTTTGAATATGATAAAACTTTGCTATAGAGACGATGTTCCAACCAAAATACACTTAACTAAGAGACAGGATTAGAAATTGCAACAAAAAGTCGCATACTGCAGACACAGACTAATACACAGACAGGAGTAGATTTACGCCAGTGATCCTTCCTAGCTGAACCCATCGAAAATGAAAAGGCATAAAAGAGACCTGGAAGGAGAAGAACTCACATCGGATTCTACGTGCCATGTCTTGAATCCAACGTCTCCCACAGGAAGGTGACGAATGCATCACTTGGCTCCTGCAAGAGCAAAATCCTGAACGGTCAGGGGCTCACTTTCCTCGGAAGAGACTTAGAATCAGTCATAATCAGAAACAGCCATCTTAAATATAGTTGTGATCTCAACAGTTTGTAAGTCGACTGTCTTCACCTGATGCTCTTGAGGCAGTTGGATTGTTCCGAGCCTTCCCAGTTTCTCCCGTTCGAGCCTGACTCCTGTTCTCGTCTCTTGAGACCCTAAGGGACTTCAACTTGGACGATGCCCGGATGGAATGGATCAGAGGGGCTTCATCCTCTTCATTATCTTCTTGTCTGTCCTCGTCCTGTGCATCTTCATGGTCAGAAGAGCTGATTGCATCCTCTTCCTCGCTTGAACCATGCCCATCAAATAGTCTCTTTCCCTCTATATTGCGCTGCTTACGGGGACGGCCACGGCGTCTTGCCATAGCCCCTTCCTTTTCTTCGGCTAAAGAGAAGAAGCGCATTCAGGTGACAGAAATTGTTATTTGTGATAAAGAAAAACAATAATTTGTATTCCGTAACCAGTACGTAAGATTAGCATCTTCCAGTTGAATCCTTAGAGACTAAGCCAAAATCAAATAGGGGAACCAACAGAAATCAGAATCTTCTCGCAACTTATGTTTTATATATACAGGTGCAGTTAGAATAGAAGCTTATCGACTCGTGGATGGAGCAATATCATATCCAAGCCATTCAATATATATACTCATCTTCAATGCAAAATTTAGAGAGCAATTAACAGAAGCAATATCAGCGGTGAAAAGGAATTTTTGTTTTCAGTGGAACAATAAAAAGGAAATAACACCATAAGGATAAAAACAGCTTCTTCCTTACGCTGGAGGACATGAAACCAGTTCGAGCCAAAAAAATAAACACAGAATGACACAAAAATACCTGGAAGACCTTCATTCTTCAAGCATTTTTCTTGAAGGGTATCAACAAAATTATGATAAGGGCGCCAGCCGCTGGGATCCTCATCAGTGTTCACATTTTCAGTTCGTCTCTGCACATTCTTCAAGCTATACCAGCCACAGAAATATAAAAAAGAGATTAAGCTTTAGAACAATGTCGAGGATAAAAAATAAGCTTCTCAATTGCAACAATTTTGGAATGCCTCTTACATGTCAAGAATGTCAGCATGAGGCAGCTTAGACACCAAATGGAGCACAGAACACTCCAGGAAAGAAAGCTGCTTGGGAGCATCAGAAAATGCATAGTCAATCCCATCCCTCACGATTTTCAATATCTCCGATCTATGCTTATTCCTCGCCACACCGATGAACATAGCAGAAAGCCGAGATGAAAGGTCCTTACAATCTTGAAAAAGTTTCCCAATGAGAGATTGGTCACCATCTCTTGAGACTTCCACCATGTAACGGAGATAGGCCTAGTCAATCGGAACAAAAGATATAATGTGGACCAAGGAAGTGAAAAATGAAATGAAGCAATAATGTTATATCAGGGCAAATCTTCTAGGGTGCTATTTCCCTCCCAGATGTAATAGCAAATCGTTTATTGGGTTCTGCCTTCACACTTTCATTCTTTGCACATACAATCTTGGACAACATATCTAATCGATTCTCACCTTCTCCCTCCATTATCAAGAATGGACCATGATAGCTAGTTACCCCAAACAGTTGGCCATTAAAATGAAGCAAGACTACTGAGTGCAAAATAGACTGCCAAGAATGATAAAAGCACATGATCAAAACTCAAAAGGCTAACTATATGAGCATGTCATAGCACAGATGGGGAGAGTAATCAATAAAATGCAGTTTCCAGGCTTACAATCATGGAGTGTACCTTTTTCAATGCTTCAAGTAAAATATCAGAGAGATCATCATTCTTTTTCCTCAAGACTGTAATCAGATGCTTAACAATCTCAGCAACACTAGCTCCATGCATCACATAATGGGAAATTATATGTGGTCCAAGATACTCCTGCATTAAATGAGTAACAAACATCAGCACAGTAGACAATATAACAAGATGCTAATG
Source organism: Sonneratia caseolaris (assembly GCA_900006705.1). Taxonomy (NCBI): domain Eukaryota; kingdom Viridiplantae; phylum Streptophyta; class Magnoliopsida; order Myrtales; family Lythraceae; genus Sonneratia; species Sonneratia caseolaris. The sequence goes on from CXYZ01001234.1 coordinate 610,290, forward strand.
TATGTAACAGCAAAGATAAGAATAGCATCATGTGGGATCCTGCAGGTTCTCATACAGTTTGTATTTCCCACTCACAAAAAGAAACAAAAATTCCCCACCATATAGTATTAAATACAGATACCTTAGGTACTGCATCACTAGCAACCAGTTTTGCAGCAGAAATCATGACTGCATCTCTATTTGTCTCCTCAATGTATTCTTTGTTTCCATCTTCCTCTTCTGCCTCATCTGCATAACCATGCAAAACTTGCAGTTATATTTGGACATTTACATTGTGGGGACAGTGGCTGCTGCTTCTGCTTCATTCTTTCTTTATCTAGTCTATGTTTAGTTTGAAAATCCAGTAAGGTCCAACAAAATAAAGAGAAAGAAAGACTTGAAAGAGTTCATGCTTTTTCAATAACAAATACAGGACTTACACCTATATATTCCAACCAAAATAAGATTCCACAAATGAACATAATATGTTTTAACAATATCCATGACTTCACCATACCCAAAAAAACCAGATCCAGAACAGATGAACCACTGCAACAACAATGGAATATAATTAATGAACAAACATATGTCAACCGTGAAAAGATCAGTTACAAGTATGATCAGGACACACGATACATCCATAATCAAGAAAACATATAATTCAAGCAATCCTTCAACCCAAACCTAGTGAACAGGATAAACGATTTTCCTTTTGAGCCAACAACTAGATAGCAAGTATTAACTCTGGCATCATTAAGAGACCACAAATATTCCTACCAAGATATCATGGCGATGCATCCTATCCCTTCAGACAACCAGTCACCTATACCATGGATACCCCTCAAAGATGGCAACTATTAACTGCCATTTTGGCTATCATTCAAATTATAATCAACTCTATTCCTTAACATGATCACACTCACCTAGATGAGCAAACCATAACAGTAAGAGTCAGTGGAAAAACAAGAATCTCACCTGAAATATCAAGCTGTCTTTCACACAGTTTCCAGAACTTCTGACAAACAGATGCATCTGGAGAGTATCCTAATCTCTCCAGGTTTGTCGAAGAAAATGTTCTCATCCGAAAAAGAAACCATGACTCAGCAAGTATGGTGCAAATCTGCATCATACAGGACAAGAGCATGCTAAGTATTTTTCCTCATAAAAATCAGGTGATAGATCAGAGAAAACATACCCTGCAGGCCAGCCGATTATTGCGTTTTCTCACTTCGGCAACTGATGGTTCATTAAGAAAGAATTCAAGCCGCTCAAATAAGATATTCCGTCTAGATAATAAAGTAGAGACAGCATCCACAGACACAGTTTCACTGGCAACAATGCTGTGCAGAGACCAGGCCACATGCAAATACATATTGAGGAGCAAGAGATTGATAATCTGAATAGCAACAGAATTGAAGTGAATACTTAATAAAATTGAGTGCACATTCTAGAATTAAAGATATTCAGATCACAAGAATTGCATAGAAATGCTCAGTAAGAATCATTATTTCAATGTTAGAAGTACTGCTGCCTTTTTTTCTTTCCATTTCCTTGAAAAGGGCTAGTGCCTAATGATACTGGAATCTACAAATTTCTTCCTTCCTGTGGCTTGAAAAGTAATCTACAAATATCATAAAACCATTTGTTTAGTGGGGCCATTTGCATACCTCAGTATCAATGTCTTCAAAAGTTTGAACCACCCTAGAAAAATCCTCATATAAGCTTCCAATAGGTACATTTCTTGATAACTGAAGCTCATACAGTCGTTTTAAATTTACAAGAAGGGCATACTCGTCATCATTATCCTGTAAAGATAACAGCCTTAGCAATTTAGTCCACAATCAGGTAACAAAAAATATTAAGAAAGAGGGAGGTGACAAGAGGATACCTCTAGTTTTATTGAAAATTTAATCTTCTCAATAAGTTCATCTTCCAGTTCCTTTACTTGATTGCGTGCAAAATCCTGCAGCTCCCCTCGGCTTTCTACTGAACAAAAGTTGATAGCTTTCACACAAGATCTGAGTGCATCTTTCTCACGATGTTTAAAGAATGCTTCTTTCAATATCTTAAGCGTAGATTTGAAGTTCTAAAACCAAAAAAAACAAAAAAACAAAATCAATGCTGAGACCAAGATGAACTTATAATACAACTGGACAAAGAAAACATGACAAACCTGCTCCTGCCTCTTTAGAGAAAAAAGCTCCAGATTAATGTATACAATAACCTCAGAAATAGATGGTACTTTTGCCTTATCAGCAACATATTTGCGCAAGAGCTGTGGGTAGTTCTTCATCATGGCAACAGTTATGTCCTTTCTGTTGTTTTCAAATATTTCCTACAATAATTATATAGGAGAGTCAACATGAAAGTAAGAAAAGATATTCACCAAGAGAAAAAGCAACAAGAAAAGGTGATTTGCTGAGAAAAAGCAAGATTATAAGAATTTGCATATAACATACCTTTTGAGCTTTATTATAATATGGCTTACGATTGTCAGATGCAGGAACAATTCTCTCTCCCACAGCCTTCTTAACAGATGCACAAAGAAGCCGCGCTAAGTTTGTTGCATCTTCATCAGTCAAATCTACCCTTGGATTCTCATCCAATAACATGGAGATGATACATTTCCAATCCTATGGACAAATATGGAATGCTACTTCAATCCACTACTAGTACACCCAACAAAGCTTCCATAAGAACAACTTTTTTATCAATGAAAAATCCATCTTCAAGAATTTTGACATAACTGCAGAGCTTTAGCAAGGAATGACAAGTACAAGAAGAATAAGGAAAAAACAATGAGATATAGAAATATTCCATTGTGCACTTGTTTAATTCTCCAAACATAGACCTTATTACAGACTGGTATTTACAGGATCAAAATGCATTTATATTGTGAGATGTATGGACACAGAGAGTGATTAAAAGATGAAGTCTTTGTGGTATGAAGCCAGTCCTAAATCATAACAAAGATGTACGGATACAGCCGCCAGTGTGTCAAAAGGGAAAATGCCCAACTATCAGATTTTTTATTTGATAGATAACAAAAGGAATCTAAATTAGTTTTTAATGTTAAACCACAGTTAGAAAGGAAAAAAAATATTCAAGTCAATGCAAAAGGCAGCAAACAATTTTACCTTCATAGCCATCATGTATTCCCAAACATCATCGATCACATACATACTTAAAACTGGATCAGCTGAAAACTCCCTAAGTATCTGCAACATTCTACCAAGATGGACTTCGGAATTACTGCCATCACTGCCTAAAAATGTCATTAGTTCATATGTGTTTGAATCCACATCCTTTATTTATGACCCAAGAGTATGCAATCTGAGATAGAGGGTTACCTTTGGAGCCGCCAGTACTATTAAATTTTTGAGCAATCAGATGATCATAAACTAACCCTCCTATGGCATGCCTGATATCTGGTGGATCATCTATAAGTAAATCATACAGAGGACCCAAGTCATCATCAGGTAGCAGCTGATGCCTGCAAAGATCATGTCATAGACTGATCTCATAATTATAATGGAAAAAATCCCTAGCAAACCCACCACCCACCAAGCAAAAAGGAGATGCCTATATATGTACTCACCTTAAAAGCTGTTTTACAAGGCCTATGGCACATACGGCCACAGATATATCAATGTCATCAGCAAGCTCAATCATGCGGTTGGAGAATCTCTCAGTAAATAGACCTAGACTTGGCACATTGTCATCCACTTCATATAGATTTTGCAATGCAATGACAGATGCTTTCCTGACACCAGCATTCTACAGGTGCAATAAGGAACACCCGATAAGGCTTAGGTTGTAATATGCACTATCCAAACATCAAACTGCAACATATTATTAAGTTTCTACTCACTTTGTCATTCAGGGTCCAACCAAGATACTTCAAATAAAGATCCTGCAAAAACAATGATGGGTACGACAGAATCCACACACCAAGTGACTCTATGCAAGACATTCGGATGTTGGGGTCTATATCCCGATATCGATGCACAAATAACCTATAATAAAGAGCACTGCTGAATTAGCATAATCATTGCGGGTTGGATTGAAACAAGAGACTTGCGCAGCCAAGATTCCTACCCAGTAAATATTTTTCGCATCATCTCCTCTATCACTGTTATCTTTTCATGTGTGCTGGTCAATCTTTTATTCAATGATTCCAAGCGAGGTCCATCAGTTCTTTTCTTCTTTTCAGCATTTAACTGCCTCTGAGTAGTTTCTCGCTGTGAACCAAGTGCTTTAGCAACTTCTATAAAAGATGTAACAAGTTGGAGACCCATGAGTGAGGCTACTTGACGGTAGATTCTGGGAGGAGTGCTGCATAGCATGGAAACTCAGAAAGTTCACATTAAGCCCCTAAATAACATATTTGCAGTGACTGAAACTTTACGTCAACAGAGAACTAACCATGACAAAGCAATGATGTAGTCTATGCACTTATCAAACAAGACTTGATCAAATAGTGGCCCATTTTGACACTCTATCACCAAGTTGTCCCAGAATGCCAGCAGATTGTCTTTGAAATTCTTAAATTCTTTCTTTTTCGAACTCTGATAATCCTCAACTTCCCCCTAAAATTTCAGAGTAATTTCGGATCAGATATATATCATGTAAAAGATGAGCACAACAATAAAAAAAAATGAGAATAATGATTGAATCAAACCTGTTTGGCCAAAGAGACGAGAGCAACAACAACATCATCAACATCAGTTTCATCAAGATGCTCTTCTTTAATGTAGTATTTTGCTCCACAAGCCTGTAGATTGCAAGCTAGCTGAGATCTTGCAAGTCGAAAGAACAAGCACATGAAGTACAATTGGGACTTCTAGAGTTTATCCATATGTATACTATATGTTGAAAGTCCCTGTCAGTCTAACTAAGAAAGGATCTAAGGAAGTCTTCTCCAATAGATTTAGTCAGTGATACCAATCCAGAGTGCCCTTTGCAAATAATTATTTACATCTATGAATGTGAATGCCAATCTCCATTAAATGGAAACACAACATCATTACCGCAAACAACATGGTCAAAAGCTCAACCATTGCAGGTTTTGAATCTGCTTCATATCTTTCAACCCAGAGCTTGACAGAATGAGGTATGACCCTGCCATTTCCTTTTATTACCTCTGCAGAAACATGTGTGTTAGTCAAGAGAACCAGCCAGCAAGTATGAACTGGACGTTGACATAAATGAAACTATCTTAACATGTTTAAGATTGAAGAAACGTGTGGAAAGCACTTTTTCTTGCACTAAGGCTCACAAATTGATCTTGCCGGGGAAAAAAAAAGGCTGACAAATTGAAAGATTCCAGGATTCTAAAGTCGCTTGGAAACATACGGCAACTTACATTATACATGATGCAGCATTGAAAATTGAGTATAAAGAGCAGCTGAAAGTATAACTAGAGAAAATCGCCTATCACAGACCATTATCAGTTAATCATTCCATTTGTAATCGACAGCGCCAGTAATCTTTGAAAAAACAACAGAGAACTGACAAAAAGGAATTTTTTATAAACCACCTATCAAGCTCTGCTCAGCCAAACGCGCAGACGCTTCCGCAGTTCTACTCCGCTTCGGCTGTGGACGCAGCTCCTGGAAGTCATCAGGGGAACCCTCGCGCTCGGGGCTGCGATCTGTCGCATCGCTGGCTCTGTCTAGCTGGTCCTCACCCGCCTTGCTCTCAGCTGCTAGCGCCTGAGCCCTGGCCCTCTTCTGTTCGACCAAACGCTGTGTCAAGTTGGCAAGTGGAAACACCGAACTTCACAGAAAAAGAACACACACACACAAAAGGCAGACGTAACAGAGAGGAGGAGTAAGATTTGTACTAACAGAGCGGCGAGTCGAATTTTCAGCTTCCTCCATGAACGAAATGTCGTAGCAAAGGAAGAAATCAAAGAGAGCGCGGGGATTGTTGAATCTGAGAGTGGGAGATGGAAATGGTTTTGCCCTAACTTCTCCGGGAAGAGAGAGAGAGAGAGAGCAGAGGGGGATTGGATTTGCCCGCCAAATGATTTTTTTCCTTTTTTTTTTATTTCTCCTTTAGCCAAATAATAATTATTTTCATATTAATTAACTACAAGTCCAATATTTGTCATTAATTATAGTCAACGACCAACGTAGGGCGTTCATAGTCCAATTCAGTCTAAAAAAACCATAGTTTTAAAAACCGGACTGGGCCGGCCGATTCGCCCGGTTCAACTGGAAATTGGTCACTCACTAGATCCGGTCTTACAAAAAATCCAATTGTACATTTAAAGAGAAAAACTCCGATTGAACCGGCAATTTCCCGATCCGACCGGTAAACGTAATTGAACCCGTGAAAAAACCGACTGACTTAAAATTAAAAAAACAAAAACCTACTATAATATACTTATTTCATTTTACCATATTTATATTTATATTTTATATTAAATTTTTGTTTAATATAATGATTATATTAATATTTTTATTGTAAATCATATTCAAATTATGCTATTATATAAATTTATCAGTAACATTATATTATTAATATTATTTATTAAACATACTATTCAAATTATTAAACCCCAAATCAAACCCATGAACCCATATCTACACCGGTTCCCGACCCGGTCCGGTTTAAAAACTATAAAAAAAAACATAATGAACTTTTTTTAATTATACTAACAGTAAATCGTCTAAAAAAATTATCCCAAATTTAAAAATTTTCGATAGTACCACAGAACTTATCAATTATCTCAAATATCAAGTAGTACATAATTTTTTTTTCATAATATCATAAAACATAATCAATCATCTGAATTTTTTAATTCGATCCACATAAGCGAAAAAAACACCACATCTGCGATTGACAGGAGAATGTAATGAAATTAGATTTCATGATATTATAAGAAAAATTACATACCACATTATATTAGGTGATTAACTAGATGTGAAATCACCTAATTTCACATGATTTTTTTTTTGCAATTTTTCCCTTATATTTATAAGTATTACATTGATTTTCAAGATACACGAAGCAACAAGCATAAAAAGGAATTTTAAACCATAAAAATTCAAATTCAAATTTGAATAATTCACCATAGGAGCTTCGTCAATTGAATATGAACCGGTTATAATCTAGCCGGTTTTCTGAGATTAGGATCGGTTTGGCTCGGGTAGCATCCTGCCATCAATGGGGTGAGACTGTAAATAAGTAAATAGTCTTGAAGTTACACTTGGTTTCGGTTGAACTTATGAAACAGGAACGACTAATTAGTCAAATGCAGGATCTGTACTCAGTGTGTACAAGTAAAGAAAGCATCCGTCGCCTATACAGCCCTATCCTCTGCCTGCTTTAAAAGTAACTCTCGGCATGGATCTGTGTATCTCTTCCTCGTAGACAAGGGTCACAAATATGTCAACAGATGAAAGGGCAATGGATATTATACTTTTAACGCCTGCAATTCCTTTCGCTGGTCTTGCATTCATCCAGAGCATCTCAAGAGCTGCAGGCCACGGACTCGATTAGTAGCTTGTACCCTTCGGGCACAGGTTCCTGTCTGCTGACACACTCTGCTAGTGCTGGGACATCGGCATTGATGTCCAAGAACCTCGCCAGCAATAACAGCAGATGGAAATCAGAAATCCGCTTCACAAACGGAAGGTTCTTTGTTCTGTCAAGGTGGTTCTTCAGGGACTTGGTTGTGACTGGGACATTGCGGTTCTCTATCGGAAAGGTTGTTGAGAGTGGGCCCTGCATGATAATTGGAATTCAGATAAAACATGAGATGGAGACTGGGAAGGAATGATGGAATAAAGTAGGCAAGAGGAATTCGTGATACAGCAAGAGGAACAACTTTAACTTGCAGAAGACCTCGGTCATCATCAGTAACTTATCCCACAAGATGGTCAGTCCCCAGAGAAATATCAGAGAAAAGTATACAAGAAATTCAGACAAATTTACATGAGATTTCGAGTTCAAGCCTGAAGAAAATCAAAGAAATAATCACCGATCTCCGGAAAAGACCCTGTATTTGCTGGATGACAAAACGGATAGTTTGACAATACAACTATAACTGTCTATCAGAACTTTAGTTGTGTCCCCCTCATCACACCCTGGCATGAGAAAGGAAAATCCAGGCCAATTTTAAAGAAGATATTAAGCCAAGAGAATAATGAAGCAAGAAAAGACATCAGTTGAACCAAAGGAATAAACAATCCAATTTAGGAATCTCCAAGAGGAGACATGATTACTTGATGGTTCACTTTCCTGACACCTAAAGACGAATGAAACTACAGAAACAGAAGAACGTTGTGTGTAGAACCATGCACTATGAGATTCACGTGTAGGTACATAACACTAGATATCTACAAAGGCATGGCTACATGTAGCAATCTTGAAACTGAATCCGCCAAAAAAACTAGATTAAAACTGCAAGACGTTAATACTAATTTCAGATTTTCTTGACAAAGGTTTGTTCCTTCTCATGGTTGAAGATATACAGTACAAGCAGGCAAGTTCAAGATGCATGCAGACACCAGATTCTCAGTACCAAAGAAAACAGAGTAATGCAAGTGAATAAAAATTCATCAACTGTGTGAGCTCTGATACTATACTTCATCTACAGTTTCTTATATTGATTTATATACATTACACAATGTTCTTTCTCATATTGTCTTCCAATAATGAACTTTTAGGCTTATTGTGTGCAAGTTTAGGTCTAGCTTAATTTCCTTGTTGCAAGCAAACCCTTGCTCTCTAGACCACCCTCTACACTGGCCTAACCTATCATAGTTTCTACAACAGTAGAATCTTCCATAGGTTGCATCATAAATGTAGTGAGAACATAGACAAATACAATCTTCCGAGATTCTCCTACCTCTACGCCACAAAATGGAAAGACGATAGAGTTCTAAAAACGATGTAGGTCACTACATTCTGCTCACTTGTCATTCCATTCTATCAAACAAACCACTGAAAAGTGCCAAAAGCACTATGAATGCAAATGTACTTTAAAAAACAGCAAAAGCTTCAGATACGTTTGCAAAATAACCGCCCAAGAACAAACATTTTAAGTCTAGACATCCCAAAACAGCAAGGAACAATAAAAACTCAAAATTCAGTATGATGCATATCATGATAAATTAAGAGAGACAGACGATAGAGCGTAAATCAAACGCACTTGATGGTCAAAGATCTTCACAACCACCAAGAAGAAATCATTGTCAACCTCCCTAGTATCCTTCACACCAACAACCACATCTTTCTTCATCCTTGAGATCTTAGGGTCCATACCCTCCTCACCCAGCTCGGTCTCAAACCACCCTTCCTTCCACAGCCTAATGGACATATCGCTCATCTGGAAGGCCTCAAAGTGGACATCGGCGCCACCATCCTCGTTTACCTCCAGCTTAACAACAGCCGTCACCCACTCCTTCAACCCGCTCTCAGCATGAAATCCAACTGCCTGCAGTACCTCACGATTCAACAACGTGTAATCTTTCTTGTCTTGACTCACCGTCTGAGTGAAAATAAACCCTACCCTCCTCATCCCGAGCCCAAGAGCAATTGCCTCCACCAACTTTTCCTCATCCTGGTCTCTGAAGAAAACCAAATTCTCTTCGCTCCCCTGCTGTGGCGGCTCATAGATGAAGTGCACTTCGACCTTCCCAACCTCAGACACGGTTCCATACATGAATCCCCCTCTCTTCACCGCGAAAGCAAGGGTCTCATTCACATAATGCTGGAACATATTGGCGCAGTCCCGATCAAAGGACACAAGTTCACAGTGAGGGTTCTCCTGTCTCGTGACCCGCATCTGCTTCGCGATCAAGTCATCCACAGTCATCCTCCGTCCAAACGAACCCGCAGGGTGGAAGGCAGGGCCAGCCACGGTCCGCTCGATCCCGTCATAGTACACATATACGAAGGAGCCGTGGGAGAGATTGAGGGCGGAGAGAGGGGTGCTGGGGTCGGACATGTCGGTGAAGTTAGAGAGGTCGGAGTGGGTCTTAGCTAGCAGGAGGTTCTGATTCGTGGAGAGGGTTTGGCGAGTGATCGGGATTCGGAGCTGGGACTGAATTAGGGTTTTCAGGTGGCCGATTGTCGCATTCGGGTAGTCGACTTTCAGCCGTTCGAGGCCGTCCCTGGAGCGAATTCGGAGCATCATCGTGTAAGGGGGTTTGTGGCGTTGGGGGAAGAGGAAACGGGGGGAAGATTAGCGAGGCTTTTGAGGGGAATTGAGAAGCTGAATTGGGGGACTCTAAGGTCGCCGAGCCATGAGAGGAATCGTGCCTTGAGTGGCAGGGAAGAGTAACAGAGCAGGGAAGGGTGACAAAAGAAGAAACCTTTCTTTAACCTCCGCCTAAGGTTTCATGGCATCGCTTGTAGTGTTAGCATAGCTCCAAGTATTTTCCGTTCAAAACAGATTTAGTTATATTCCCCTCATTTACTTTAATAGATTGATTTTGTTATAAGTTATTATTAGGTTAAATATAAATTAATCTAAAATTGTTTATTAATAAGCTAATTCAATTTATTTAACTAATAAATAGTTCATTTTTTTTAAATTTTTAAAAAATTTATTTTAAATAAATACTTTATAAATGGCCGATTATTTTTTTAAAATATGGTTACTTTCAAATTTGATTGGATGAATAGTAATTTAAATGGCGAACAATATTTTGATTCATTGGATAGTAGTACTTTGATAGGATGATAGTTGACTTTTAATAAAGTATAGGAGATTGCGACACTTTGTGGACGGATAGTTATAGTTCACAGTCCGGACTAGTTCAGTGGACCTATATTGTTGACCATACTTATGACCGTCTCTTAACCCAATAAGAGTGTTATAGACCGAATTAGTGACGGTTCGGGTCCGAGTCTGGTTCTGGACTAGCCTACCCCATTGAGCCACTCTAGCTACAAGTTGGTACCCAATAGTGTTTAACTTTTTTTTTTTTTGGCCTCTATAGTGTTTAACCTTTTAACTATCCAATCCCACATAGATCACATAGATTGCTGGCTGGATTCGGTTCGGTTGGAAAAGAGCTTGGAATTGTGATATATTTTTTGCCTAAATCAATGAGGACTCTGTCGATCCACAGGTCACATAAGATGTTCGTGAATTAGTAATTAGCGTGTCGGGTAAAGAGATATATCCCAAAAGTGTTAATATGGAACAATAACATCCGACGATCAGATTCTCCTTCCTTTCAATTTCGGGTCATGGAACGACAATCATTTTCGTGCATCTAAACAGTCGGGGTTATCAAAATCCTTAAATCTTTATCGATCACCTAAGTTCTTCATCCCTGGTTGCAATCTTTCTGCTTCGTCTCTCGCAGCAGTTCTCATCTTCCGGCAACCGTGCCGGTCAGCTCTTCTTCCCCCTGGCTCGGTCTCTCCACTAAGTACCGATTTCTACTACTCCCAACTGACTCTTGCCGACACAGTCGTACGCTAATCAAGTAAAATGTTCACACTTTTATATGCATTTATCTGTCTAGAATGGTAGAAATTTCTACAGAGTCCTTGGCAGGGACCATGGCAAAGGAAGAGGACAACTAACTCATTATCTATTTGGGCTCACGGCTGCGGTCTACTTTGCAGCAGACTTCTTCCTCAGTGAGGGCCGCCGAGCCTACCCGGCTAGCTCCATCTCCCGAAATCTGGATTGGATCAGCGCTATGTGCTACGACTACCATGGGCCATGGAACACCTCGGCCACTGACGGGCTGAGGATGCCTGCCTGTGTAGCCGGAGTTGCCTGTTTTAAGGGCGGCCAGAGAATGCTTCAATTGTCTAAGCGGAGCTACGCTCATTCCTCACTCCAAGTCAAAAGGCTTTTTTTTTTGCCTTACTAATTGCAGCACGGGTGGCTCGAACAATGAATTGGTCATCTGTTCTTTTGCTGCTCGATCCCGGCCAAACTTCCTATATCTGCTGTTCATCGGGGATCACTCCCTTTATGGGACTATCTTTGTTATTTCCATTGAGTTTTTTGATGCTGGTACGTAGCTCCTTTTGTCAATGGACATGTAAATGGGTGGCAAGCGAAGATGAAGTTGTTGCCCATCACTTCTGCCATCCAGGTCAATGATATGATGAACCTATAATCGTATATCTTTTAGGGAAGTTCTTCCTCCCCCAATCACCACGAATGAATATGAATTATTGTCAAGGAGTTCACCAGTTCAGATTGAGTATAAACTTGTTTCGTATCTAAGTGGATCGAATCCGTATAATTCGTTTAAATAAACATGTTAATACATGTTAAATTTATGTAACTCGATAAGATATGACTAAATCTGTTTCGACTAAATGTGTATCAAACTTATTAACACATTCAACACTTTTAAATGCTTGTACGCCATCGTGTTTATTATGTTAATCGTCGTGTAGATGATACGGTTCGACACATTTAAGTTATATTAATTAAATGAATTGTGTCGTATCAATTCGCAATTAGACGGGTCGTGTTTGGACTAGACATTTATGGCCCATTTAATAAACGGGCCATATACTGCATTTCTAACACAAATGGTTAGGACTAACCTTTGAACTTGAAGGTATCCTATCGGAGTCCTCTCGAGGATACTGACGAGGAGGAATCTTATCTATCAGACACACACGAACGGCTCAATAGACCCACCAAAATCCACGTGGCGCTCAATCAGCCCGTCCATCTCACCTACGCCATCCTCCTTACATTACTCCTCGTCACACCCCATACTTTTCACTCCACGAGCCTTATTGTCCGCTGCATCCTTCTCTCCGATTCCGTCGGACGTTCCCGTTCCGAACACCGGAACTCCGTCGAGAGGCGGGAGCATCAACGCCATGGCTGCCGCCACCCCCACCGTGGAGGAGATCGTGAAGGCCCAGTCGGCGACCGGCCCAGCCGCCGTCCTCGCCATCGGGACTGCCACCCCGAGCGACTACCTCTCCCAGGCCGACTGCCCCGACTACCGCTTCAGGATCACCAACGCATATATTTTCGATTCAAATTTAGATACCGAATAATATGTAGTCACAAATGAAATATCTTACATGTGGTTAAAGATTTTAAAAAAACTCTATTTTTAAGTTTAAATTATATCATTTTTAGGATAAGTTTTTAATTCTAAGATTTTATTTTAATAACTTACGGATGTAGCCTACATTTAAATAACGCTAATGTAAATTTAATGAAATTAATGGGATATTGACACGTCCGTGATGTTATATTAATTTATATATTAAAATAATAATACCACGCTGTGGTGTCAACGTTTGACTAATATCATCACGTATTGATCAACATGATTTGGCAGCATGCTGCGATGATGAATTTAAAGTAAATAATAAAAGTAGAATTTTATGATTTTAGATAAAATTAATCAGGCAATTAAAAAAAATTTAATCTACTTTTCTAAATGCTAAATATCACCCAATCCTCTTCATCCTACGGTTACGACGACTCTGTGCTCGAATCACTTTTTCTTTGGTCCTACGTTTCCATTCCCCAAACTGTTATGTTAAAAAAAAAAAGAAAAATCATTTTCCCCCTTATTTTTCAGTTTCAATGGATCTTACCTAGATATGGCAAAAGTTGGCATGAGTCAAAATTATAGTCTGGGCCCATGCTCGAAGAAAATCATGCATGGGCCCGTGTTTTTGGGCCATACTAACACGGCACGAAAATAATTTGTATGGTGCTTGCACGGTTTAAAAAGATTATATCAATTCAAAAATATGAAAATAAATGTTCTAATAAAAAGAAAATTATAAAGTAAATTTTAAAAATTAATTAATTAGATACATATATTCTTATATTTTAATGGTTATTTGAATATTTTATTTAAATTAATATAAAATTTATATTAATAAGTCATTTATATAATTTAAAGTTTTATTTTAAATTATAAAATATTTAAATTTATTTTTTTAAAAAATTATTTGTACCATTCATGCCGGGCCCGGGCTACTCGAAGTGCTGAAATTTCGTGCCCATGTCAACTTTTTTGGGTCGCATAATTTTTTATACTATGTCGAACTTTGTATGACTCGAATTACCAGCTCTAATCTTAGCTTAGACCTTGTGCCTCCTCTCTGCTTATAATACATTATAGCCTAAAATAGCTGAAAAACTTCGTGTTGACCTGAATTGCCGGGTTCAGCTTAGACCTTGAGCCTCCTTTCTTCTTATAATACGTTGTAGCTTATAAAGAGAGAGACACACACATGTATATGGATTATGGTTATATCTAGTGTTGTTAAAAGTACGGTCTGAGTCGATTCAAAACGGGCCTAGAAATCATTAGATTTAGTTATAGCTTGGCCCATTTGCTTAACGGACCAGCCTGATTATGAGTCACGATTCATGAGAATATGAACTGGTTCGGAACCGTTTATAAACGGGTTGATTATCAATTTAGGCTGGTTTGGCCCGTCAACCTTCCATATTTTTAATTTAAAAAAACACAATTATTTTCGAATTTAATCAGGTGAACAATATTAGTATTTTGATTGGTGGACGATGATTATGAACAATATTTTGATTTGCGTCCAGTATTTGTGAACAATATTTTAATTTATTAAAGTGAATAGTATTTTTGCTGTGATTGGATGAATAGTATTTGATGCCTCATCCGTTGATTTTTCAACAAATTGTAGGAGATTGCGACACTTGGTGGGTGGAGGGCTATAGTTCACGGTCCGGGCCGGTGCGGTCCGATTTCGTAATGGTTCCAGACCGGTTTCTTAATGGTTACGTGCTGATTCCAAGCTGATTCAATAGGTTAACGGTTTAAGCCGGTTACAGTTCAACGGGTCTATATTACTAACTCAGCTTGTAACTGCCCTTCAACCCAATAAGAGCGGTTACACGCTAGTTCCAAGTTTAAACAGTTTGATTTTGGGCCGGTTCCTGGGCAGGGGCAGCTCGTCCCATTTAACAACTCTAACTGTATCTCACTTGTAGAGTTTTTTAGGCAAATTAATAAACTTCACGTGGATCTTGGAAACAAATATTCTTCTATAAGTTGGATATAACCATAATCCATAACATAGTTTTTAAAACCAGACCGGGCTGGCCGGTTCGACTGGGAATCGGCCACTCCCCCGGTCCGGTTCTCACAAAAAATCTAATTATTATTTAAATGAGGTCAAATCCAATTGAACCGGCCAGTT
>CXYZ01001234.1:635601-649811 GCA_900006705.1 Sonneratia caseolaris
TTTTAAGTTTACGGGTTTTTCTACCGGTTCCATTGAGTTTATTAGTCGGACTGGAAACTAGCCGATTTTAATCGGAGTTGACCTCATTAAAAGTGTAATTTGGTTCTTCTATAGGAATCATAATGGATGAATATACGGTTTTCGGTTAAACTGGTCGAATTAGTCGGCTTGATCCGATTTTTAAAATTAGGTTAGAAATACATAATTTTGCTGTTTTTTTTAAAATTATTTTGAATTTTATCACTGAATTGTTTGTATTATTATTATTATTATTATTATTATTAATTGTGTTATCAGGACTGTGCAGTGTAAGTACCCATTTTCCAAGTAGTTTCTCTTTGTTTTTTCGTAGGATTGTTTAGTTTCAATCAGTCATTGACAATAAATGAAATATTCTTTATTTTTTTTCAAAATATACACTAAAAGATTCAATAAATTATTTTAACGTATATTGACCACTGTTGCTTGATGGTTATTTGACCGTTAATTCGAATCACTTCCAAGAAAAATTGGAAATTACGCTCGTGCCATTTTTAATAGGCTTTTCCATCCTAGCGTTGGTCACCATGTTTGTTAAAAATCCCAATAAGAGCGGTAAATTTGGCATTGGCTAAGTAATGATTGAGATACTCAACAGATATGATCAATAATAATTGGTCATAGGATCGAAAATTTTTTCTAATAATAAATATTGAGATACTGATTTGATGCAATTAAAGTAAACAAATATAATATTTTTTAAAGGGGATCGGATGTAAAATCAAGAAATTTAATTTAAATGTATAAGTCTATTGATACTCTAAATTAGAACATATAAACATAAAAAAACACAATACACAATTAGTTATGATTTGTCTTGGGTAAATACGGTTCTAAAAGTAACTTTATAATTTAATCTTTACTTCATATCTTTTCATTAATTAAATTTATATCAGATAAGTATGTTTTGAAAATTACAAAAATGAGATCAACTATTTCATCTCTTCACTTACATAATTTTTTTATTCGAATTCTAATTCTGTTACAGTTTGTATCATTTTCCATAATAATTATGCATATATTTTAACAGTTTTATCTCCCTCCACGAAAAAAGTCAAACATGTACATAATCTATTTAAAGTTAATTATAATATATGACAAAGTGTAAATAAAGTATGTTAAACTCCTGTGTTTACCGAGGATAAAATATAAATGAAACGATAAATTGGTTCCAAAATGATATATGAAACCTACGGTATATATATATATATAATATGAATTTATGGTAGGGTTTCAACAAAGTATGGATATCAGATCCAAAACTCGTATTGTTGCTAAATAAAATAGGCAGGTCTAGGTATTGTAAATTAGAGGTGGCACATCCTGCCGGCCCAGTCTAGCATGGCACGATAAGGGCTAGTCCAAGTACGGCATGATAAGACAAGGGTGGCTTGACCTGGTCCAATAGCACGATAAATCTCCCTTAATCATGACTTGTCTGCAACTATAAATGAGCTCACGAAGGGATTTCTTTTATTTTTTAATAGTGTTTGATAGTCTATTAGTTTTTTTTAATATCCCTAATCGGGCTATCGTGCCGGACCGGCTTAGGGATCGTTGGGCTTAGCACGCCCGATAAAATTACTAGGTTGTGCCGGTACAGCATAATAAGCTTCCAGCACAATAAATCCCGGCCTAGGCACGATGTTATCGTGTCGGACTATCCTGCTTGGCCAAATGTTGCCAGGTCTATTGTAAATAAATATATGATATTGTATTGGATAATCCCCAGATTAGATGATTTTTTTTGGATTCAGGCTCAGCTCGACATATCTCACAAGTTTATTCTCATGCAAGCACGGTTTACACAAACATTAACAGTATACGTACGTATACGTATCTCAGGGTGAATATACACACACGTTGACCAAACAGCACAACTCCTATATACGAATTAATTGCAATGCAAACTTCTCTCGTATAATATATGTGTATATATATAATGTATAAACCACGTGCACATGCGACAAATTATTATTATTATTATTAATTAGCAAAACGTGGGACTGTCAAATTCGAATTTTTATATCATGGCATTTAAAAAATGACGGGTGTGGAGTGGAGGATTAGTGGGATTAGTAAATTCGCTAATCAATCAATTTCCTCCATCTTCATCAACGTATAAATAGGCCTTCCGACAGTTTCCCTCTCGCCCACCATTGTAGAGATTTACAGGAGGAGGAGAATAAGGAGAAGAAGAAGAAGAAGAAACTGTTTCAGTAGGGGTTGGCATTAGGGCTTTCTGATAAAGAAAATGAAGAAGATCAGTTCGAGGATTGTTGTGTTTGTGTTGGTGGCGGCTCTCGTGAGTGCCTGTCAGGGTGGTAATCTTAGGAAGAGGTTCTACAAGAAGACCTGTCGCAATGCTGAGACCATAGTTCGGGACATAACCTGGAAGCATGTCGCCGGCAATCCCGAACTCACCGCCAAGTTCCTCCGCATGCAATTCCACGACTGCTTTGTCAGGGTGAGCTCACAAGTCGTGGTATTTCATGTCTGTACGTATATGCGTGTTTTGTTCCATACGAATCATCAACTTATCTGGTCAGGTGTAATGTAGTTGTTTAGATATATGGATCTTCCACATGCGTACGTATATGTCGTTTTGACTTAATTCAGCTTACCATCACTTTTATTTTACTAATTCGCTACAGCTTTCATTGATGAAACGGTATAGGGATGCGATGCCTCGATCCTGATAAACTCAACGGCTGGCAACACAGCCGAGAAGGATTCGGTGGCGAACCTGAGCTTAACAGGCTTCGACGTTCTCGAGGAGATTAAAGCGGCTCTGGAGAGTGCTTGTCCCAACACAGTATCCTGTGCCGATATTCTGGCCCTCGCTACTCGGGATGCCGTCTCTTTCCAAGTAAGCCTTTACATAAAACGGAACAAAGAAAAAAGAAAAAAGATTGCTATTAACTCTTTTTTGTAATAAACGATTATGAAAATGACGGCATCTTCTCTCAAATGGCTTTTGTAGCTCAAGAAACCAATGTGGGATGTGCGGATGGGAAGAAGAGATGGGAGAGTATCATTAGCATCTGACATAGCAGGCAACCTTCCCTCCCCATCCTCCGATTTCGCGACTCTGAAGAGCAGCTTCAAAAGCAAAGGTCTTACTGTTCACGACCTTGTGGTCTTATCAGGTAATCCGTCGCTATACTCTCCAATCCAACGGTCCTCTATAGATTACGATGTTTGTGCATGATTAGGTTTCTTCGTGAGTATAACATGAGTTAAATAGGTAATCGATTAACTAATTGCTATTCGGGTCAAACATAAATCAGGTGGGCACACGATCGGACTGGGCCACTGCAACTTCTTCAGCTCGCGGCTCTACAACTTCACCGGGAAGGGTGACCAGGACCCATCCCTCGACTCGAACTACGCCGCCTCCCTGAAGAGCATCTGCAGCCCCACGGACACCACCACGACCGTCGAAATGGACCCAGGTAGCGGCACCAACTTCGACAGCAGCTACTTCACCGCCCTTACGCAGAACAAGGGTCTCTTCATCTCGGACGCCGCCCTCCTCACCAACAAGGGCGCCCGCAACATTGTCAAGGAGCTGACCAGCCAGGCCAAGTTCTTCACCGAGTTCGGGCAGTCGATGAAGCGGATGGGGGCGATCGGGGTCCTCACCGGAACCGCCGGGGAGATCAGGAAGGTCTGCGGGAAGATCAATTAGTTTGTCGTTCAGTAGTAACGTCGATTGTTTGGTTCTTAATTTCGGTTGATTGTTGTATGGAATGCAATAAAGAGTTGTGTGACGATCTCATGTTAGTATCTGGTTGAGAGGTTAAATCTGTTCCTTGTAATTGTAGTGCTTCCAGTTCAATATGTGCGTGTTGATTTATGGGAATGAGACTGTATATCTCAATGGAATGATATATTTAGACATCCATTGAAAATCTGAGCAACGCTGATGCTTTATTTATTCCCTTTTGTTTTTCTGGGTAAAGGGAATACTCGTTTGGCTGTAATGCGTGGAAATTTTATGCACTTGAATTAGGTGCTTTCCTCCGACTACTTAGGGACTCATCTCCTCAGGCAGCTTAGTATTTGTGGAGCCAAAATCTCTCCTGTCTTTATCTGCAGTCTGAAAATTCTCCTGTTCCCTCTCAGTCAAAATAGAGCCATTATCCAAACTGTTTTCGAAATCCAGTGTAACAGTTCTCTCAGTGATAGCTCTACCGTTGTACCTTCGTAGCAGACTCATGCGGCAACCTCAGCTGAGAAATAGGCTCAAGGCATCAGCAGAGCAGCCGCAGTATCACCTTCTGGTAGCCGCTATCCTTCGTTTTATTCTTTCCCTTCTTGCCTTTCACTTGCTCCACTGCTTCACTAAGTAAACTTTAAGGTACCCTTCACCTTCCACAGGGCTAAGTTCTTCATGGCGAAGCTCTTTCACAGCCATAGTATCTGAGGCTTCTTCGATGGTGCTGGAGATATTGCCTAGTAATAGCCAACTATAATTTCCCTCTATACATTATAGAACTTCCTCCGTTAACATTTGTAGTTAAGGGACATGTCTACTGCACATCTACTCACGATTATTGCTTTCCATGAAAGTCATTCATGTGCACTATTTATTGAATTAATTTCAACTCACTAAAATGCGAGGAATTCTACCATTGCTCTTGCCTTCAGGGCATCATAAGCCTCTTCAGAGAGAATGCGTACAGCTTCTGCTCCCTTCATCTCTTAGCCGCCTCAACCAGCATTGCTTCATTAAGAGTCTCTAACTATTATCACCTAAAACGTCCTTTCACCTCGGAGCCTTCAATATCTATGGTGTTGTTGCTCAGTCTATGTCAACTGATTCTTTGGCTCTTATTACCCAGAAAACATACCTTCCCCTCCCATCACATTTCTATCCTATGCAACAGCAGCGCTCAATGCATTACCTTCTTCTCCATTGAATATAGCAGTCAAACCTAATAGCTGCAATACTATTTCTAGAAGGGCACACTTCTTGAGACAGAAGGTTGAATTCTTGCCCCAAACATGACAAGCCAAATCTGACAGGTTTGCCCTCACCAGTCTGATGCTTCATGTATAGGTGGAGATTGGCACTAGTCTCCTTGATGCCGCCACATCGGACAAAGTCTGGGATCACCTCGCAATCCTCTTAGCCATGTTGATTTATCAGTTTTCATCTCAAGGTGGGCTACGTGGAAATATGCATGTGCGAAAGGTACTATCTCGTCATGTCAAATGAAATTTATTGTTTCTACCATTTTGACAGAGGTAAAATTCATGTCTGATGTATAAACAAAATGTCGAATCAGTAATTCTATTAATTGATCAAGTTGATAAATGTGATGGACGAACTGTAGATGATATCTAAATGAATTGTACCATCTGAGGTTGCTGCATGAGTCTCGTGCAACACGGTTCAACCATTGAGCTATCACTACGAGAACAATTACATGCCCTCTTTGTTTTGTTTTCTGTAGCAGCAGCAGAGCCTTTGCACATAGAATGATTGAGTTGGCATAGATCATTTTATTCATTGTGGTAGTTGGAAGATTGTGTTGGTAGTTTTGGAACGGACATGTGAACAATACATTTATTTGAACTTATAACAAGTAAAATAAGATGATAGATTACGAGCGAAAATTGAAAGGAACCAGAAGAAAAGCATCAAAAGTTCTTCCTTCTTCGTATCTTGGCAGCCTTCACGGTCACAACAACACAAACCACGTCTATGGTTTCTTTAGCAAACCTAAAGTAGGCAGCTCTCCAGTCCATCCTCAGCACAAGAGCCACAATGACTCCCGAAAACCCTGTCATGAAGCCAAGTGCTATAACACCATATAATATCATCTTATCTGATGAATCTGATCTGTCCTCCTCTTTTACTTTGGTTGAGGTCTTTGGAGTTTCTGCATCTTTGTCATTGGGGCATCTTTTTTGCAAGGGATCCCCACAAAGAAGAGGATTCCCTGCATAGATGGAATGATTAGACAAGTATAGAGTCTCCAACTGATTTCCTTTTGGGATTCTCCCAGTGAAGTTGTTGTTTGACAAGTTAAGGTGGCTCAAAAATGTCAGAGCTGAAATGCTCTGGGGGATTGTCCCTGACAAATGGTTGTTTGAGAAATCAAGAGATTCTAGCCGCTTCATATCACCAATCTTTTCTGGAATTCTTCCAGAGAGAAGGTTATGTGAAAGATTGAGACCAAGTAGCCCAGTGAGATGTGTGAGCTCCTCAGGAATCGACCCGACCAAATAATTACCAGAGAGGTCCAATGCAACTATGTATATTAGGTTGCTTGTGTATTCAAGCTCTCTTCCTTTTAAGTCCTCCAGCATTTGCTCCTTACTCCAGTCCGTGGAAGGAGGAGGAGGAGGAGGCATTGCAGTACCCTGGTTATCTCGGGAAGGAGGATGAGTAGAATCAAACATCGGACCTTTAATCATACCAGTGATATAGTGTAGACATGGAGGAATTGTACCCACCAAATTGTTGAATGCCATGTCCACAATCTGCAACTGAGGAAGATGACAGAGCTGTTGAGGTATCCTGCCACTAAATCGATTATGCCGCAACCTCAGAATCTTCAATCTTTGAAGGTTGTCACCTATCAATACAGAGAGACTTCCTGAGAAATTATTCTCCCCAAGGTCCAATACTTGCAGGTTTGTCAGATTTCCAAAGGTCGTTGGAATCACTCCGTGGAGACTGTTGTTATTCAGATGCAATGACCTGAGTTGATTGAGATAACTGATGGAGTTCGGGATATGTCCAAAAATATAATTGGATGACCAATTTATGAAAAAGATACTTGTAGAATTCCCCCAACAATCAGGAATAGTTCCTGATAGTTTATTTTTTGCCATATCTATTTCCCCCAAATCTTTTAGAGCACATAAAGATGCCGGTACTAGCCCAGTTAAGAGGTTATTGTTGAGAAACAGAAAATTTAGCTCTGGTGACTGGACACCTATATTGGGTGGAATTAATCCCAAAATTAGGTTGTGGGAGAGGTCTAACCGATATAAGCTTGGGGACAATGTGGAAATTGGTCCGGTTATTTGATTGTGGGACAGATCCAAAAAACATAAGATCAATGAGAACTCTGGAATTGGTCCAGTTATTTGATTGTGGGACAGATCCAGAGTAGATAAGTTCGATAAGAACTGTGGAATTGGTCCGGTTATCTGATTGTAGGACATATTCAAAATAAATAAGTGTGATGGGAACTGTGGAATTGGTCCCGTTATCTGATTGTGGGACAGATCCAAAACAGATACGTGCGATGGGAACTGTGGAGTTGGTCCAGTTATCTGATTGTGGGACAAATCCAAATCAACTAAGCTCGATGGGAACTGTGGAATTGGTCCGGTTATCTGATTGTGGGACAAATCCAATTCTTCTAATTCCATTCCAGTCCCTGGCCAACTAGGCATATCCCCTGAAATTGAGGCATTGGAAAGATCTATGAAAGTGGCTCTCCTTTGAGTTTGTATCCACTTTGGAAAATTTTCCTCGAACTTGTTTGACCTCATGATGATTTGCCTGAGTTGGAAAGGAGGCACCCAATCAACCCATATCCCAATACTGAGATTGTTACCCCCGAGATGCAGTCCCTCTAAACTGAACAGATTTGAAAAATGAACTTCTGAGACTATCCCACCCAATGAATTATCGGAAAGATCCAACCATTGCAGCTTTGAAAGTTGGCCGAGGCTTCGTGGGATTACGCCACTAAGCTGGTTCCCTGCAAGATCCAGCCACTGAAGGGACTGTAATTGACCTAATGACTCTGATATGACCCCCTGCAACTGGTTGGACTCAAGAGACAACCATCTCAGATTTGTAAGATTCCACAACCAATCAGGCAACTCACCTACGAGATGATTAAGAGAAGCATCTATCACCTCCAGATTAAATGCACAAAATCCAATGGAGCTCCCATCATGCATCTGAACGTGGAAATCACTATGTGCGAGGTCAAAGAACCGTAGGTGGCATTTGCCTCCTAGTAATGTTAAGAATCCTCCTTCAATATGGTTCAGAGAATTGGACCCAAGATCCAGATAAACAAGACTCTCGAGATCGGTGAAACACAATGGAATCGAAGTGAAAGAGTTGACAGATAAATCAAGATGGGTGAGAGAAGTCATGTTCTGAAATACNGAGACCGAATATCTCAATGGAATGATTTATTTAACAGAACTTGAACGCCGCCTCATCTCCATCTGTTTTCCCTTCTACGTACAGTTTGTATTCATATGCAATTATGATATGACCACTGCATGTTCAAATAGGATTTGGGTGCGGTAATATTGGATCTAACCATTAAAATACGTGGGTTTAATTATTGTTATGAAATTTATTACATACTTTTAGTTAAGAGATGTGTGGTTTAATTATTATTATGAAACTTATTGCATTTTGTTATTTATATTCCTTTCTAAATTTAGGAAAAATCACTTTATGGGTTGTGGTTTTTTTTGGGTGAATGCAGTTTATGTATGTACCGTTGTATGTGTGGATTGTGAAATTTTATGAGACTGATGAGCTAAAATTGGAGGAAAAAAATGAAATATGTAGTATTTCATGAGAGAGGGAAATTAATTAATTGCTAGTGGCTATCACGACGTGCGGTCAACACAGCGCGAACACTAAAAAAAAGTGTTTGGCGGGGCGGATAACTTAATAATAATAATAATAATAATAATAATAATAATTAGTAATGATAATAATAATATTATTATCATTATTAAGGATTAAAAGCTTCATAAAAAAATCGGGGTTTCTTATCAATACCATCCCATGTCCTAGGAATGATGGCCCAAGTATGATTTTTTTAACAAGGATAATTTTAGATTTAAATATTATGTATATAGAAAGTTTATGTTAACTTAAATATGAATTAGTCTAATTTAATGGATTCTTGAATTGAGATTTTTTTTTAAATTTTGATATGCAATGATTGTATAGAGATACAAGTGTAAGGTGTGCCAACGATACTGCGTTGAGCTTTTTCTAAGTAAAACAATTTAATTAATTTTTATCAATATATCATCGTGCCAGCAGATTAAGGATTTCAAAGAAGTTGTCTGCTTATCAAAAAAGTCGTGTCCGGGCGCTTGTGTTACTTAGAAAAACTAAAAGGTATGATGCAAAAGTCAGAAGATTTATATATATATATATATATATGTGTGTGTGTGTGTGTGTCTGTGTATGTAACATAATATCATATGCCATGAGTTTGCCAGACAACCGGCGTCCATTTTGCTCACCCCAGACGATCCAGAAACTTCATGGTCGGATCTCGGCAATATGTGTATCATTCAGCAATATGTTCAAGTAAATATAAACCTTGCGAACGGCGAAATCCATGATTACGAGATCTGTCAATCGATAGCTTGACCGGATTCGAATGTTCAAAAGTTAGACACCCATTAAAAATCTGAACAACACTAATGCTTTATTTATTCACTTTTTTGGGAAAAAGGAATATTCGTTTGGCTGTAATGCGTGAAAATTCTATGAACTTGAATTAAGTGCTTTCCTCCGACTACTTAGGGACTCATCTCCTTGGACAGCTTAGTATTTGGGGAGCCAAAATCTCTTCTGGACATGCGAAGAATAGGTTAAGTCATCTTTCTCGTTGAGCATCCTCCACTGACATTTATTTGAACTTATAACAAGTAAAATAAGATGATAGATTACGAGTGAAAATTGAAAGGAAACAGAAGAAAAGCATCAAAAGTTCATCCTCCTTCGTATCTTGGTAGCCTTCACGGTCACANTGGTCACAGCAACACAAACCACGTCTATGGTTTCCTCAGCAAACCTAAAATAGGCAGCTCTCCAGTCCATCCTCAGCACAAGAGCCACAATGACTCCCCAAAACCCTATCATGAAGCCAAGTGCTATAACACCGTAGAATATCATCTTATCTGATGACTCTGATTTGTCCTCCTCTTTTACTTTGGTTGAGGTCCTTGGAGTTTCTGCCTCTTTGTCACCGGGGCATCTTTTCTGCAAGGGATCCCCACAAAGAAGAGGATTCCCTGCATAGATGGAATGATCACACAAGTATAGAGTATCCAACTGATTTCCTTTTGGAATTCTCCCAATGAAGTTGTTGTTTGACAAGTTAAGCTGGCTCAAAAATGTCAGAGCTGAAATGCTCTGGGGGATTGTCCCTGACAAATGGTTGTTTGAGAAATCAAGAGATTCTAGCTGATTCATATCACCAATCTTATCTGGAATTCTTCCAGAGAGAAGGTTATGTGAAAGATTCAGACCAAGTAGCGCAGTGAGATGTGTGAGCTCCTCGGGAATCGACCCAACCAAATAATTACCAGAGAGGTCCAACGCAACTAGGTATTTTAGGTTGCTTGTGTATTCAAGCTCTCTTCCTTTTACGCCCTCCAACATTTGCTCCTTACTCCAGTCCGTGGAAGGAGGAGGAGGCATTGCAGTACTATGGTTATACCGAGAAGGAGGATGAGTAGAATTAGACATTGGACTTTTAATCATACCCGTGATATAGTGGAGACACGGAGGAATTGTACCCACCAAATTGTTGAATGCCATGTCCACAATCTGCAACTGAGAAAGATGACAGAGCTGTTGAGGTATCCTGCCACTAAATCGATTATGCCGCAACCTTAGAATCTTCAATCTTTGAAAGTTCTCAACTATCCATACAGAGAGGCTTCCTGAGAAATTATTCTCCCCAAGGTCCAATACTTGTAGGTTTGTAAGACTTCCGAAGGTCATCGGAATCACTCCGTTGAGACTATTGTTATTCAGATGCAATGACTGGAGGTCATAGAGATAACCGATAGAGTTTGGGATCTGTCCAAAAATATAATTGGACGACCAATTTATGAAAAGGATACTTGTAGAATTCCCCCAACAATCAGGAATAGTTCTTGATAGTTTATTTTTTGCCATATCTATTTCCCCCAAATATTTCAGAGTGCATAAAGTTGTCGGCATTGGACCGGTTAAGAGGTTATTGTTGAAAAACAACACTTCTAGCTTAGGTAACTGGACGCCTATACTGGGTGGAATTAATCCCGAAATTAGGTTGTGGGAGAGGTCTAAATGATATAAGTTTGGGGGCAATGTGAAAATTAGTCCAGTTATCTGATTGTGGGACATATCCAAAATAGATAAGCTCAATGGGAACTGTGGAATTGGTCCAGTTATCTGATTGTGAGACAAATTCAATAGTATTAATTCCATTCCAGTCCCTAGCCAACTAGGCATATCCCCTAAAATCGAGGCATTGGAAAGATCTATGAAAGTGGCACTCCTTTGAGTTTGTATCCACTTTGGAAAATTTTCCTCGAACTTATTTGACCTCATCATGATTTGCCTGAGTTGGAAACGAGGGATCCAATCATCTTGTAGCCGAATAGTGAGATTGTTACCCCCAAGATGCAGTGCCTCTAAACTGAACAGATTTGACAAATGAACTTCCGAGACTATCCCACCCAATGAATTATCGGTAAGATCCAATATTTGTAGCTTTGAAAGTTGGCCGAGGCTTTGTGGGATTACTCCACTAAGCTGGTTCTCTCTAAGATCCAGACACTGGAGGGACTGTAAATGACCTAATGACTTTGATATGACCCCCTGCAACTGGTTGGACTGAAGAGATAACCCTCTCAAATTTGTAAGATTCCACAACCAATCAGGCAACTCACCTACAAGATGATTAAAAGAAGCATCCATCACCTCTAGATTAAATGCACAAAATCCAATGAAGCTCCCATCGTTCATCGCACCGTGGAAATCATTATCCCTGATGTCAAAGAACCGTAGGTGGCATTTGCCTCCTAGTAATGTTAAGAATCCTCCTTCAATATGTATAAGAGAATTAGACCCAAGATCCAGATAAACAAGACTCTCGAGATCGGTGAACCACATTGGAATCGATGTGAAAGAGTTGCCATATAAATCAAGATAGGTGAGAGAAGTCATGTTCTGAAGTACAGCCGGTATCTGGCCCCAAAATTGATTGTATGAGATGTCAAGGTGCCGAAGATTAGGACTCAAGAGGAAAGGGCTTTCGAAAGAATTGAAGGAGTTTCCTGACAGATCAAGATAATTCAGAGAAGACATGTTCTGGAATAGGCTGTTGGGAATATGACCCCGCAATCCATTGCAAGAAAGGTCAAGGTACTCGAGATTGACAAAGGAAGAGTTATTCTGGAGTCCTCCAACATGAGATAAGTGAGACATATCCATGGGCAAATATGATAATGCCAAATGTAGTAGAGAGGGAAGCGACCCTAGTACCTTCAACAAATCAAGCGCTTTTCCGAGTTGCAAATTGCTCATGTAAAGGTACTTCAAAGCCTTGAGGCTAGAGATCCACTGGGGATCACTTAGGAGCATCGGAGCACCATAGTCAGAATATATAGGAAAACGCCCATTGAGAACAAGGACTTTCAAGTGGGTAAGATTTCCTAAATAATGCGGAATGATTCCATTAAAACCGACTGAAGAGAGGTTAAGGAACTGAAGGAGTTTCATGGAACCAATGAATTTTGGGATGGGAGCACTTTTAGTGATTTGAAACCCACTGAGGTCAAGATACGTCAAGTATCTCAGCTTGGAAATGTTGGGGCTCAACTCAGATGCAAAGAATGGCTTCTCTAAGGTTTGGTTTGGAGGAAACCAAAAGAACCGATCCGGAAGCCTCCAAGCGGATGGAGAGGGAAGCAACTCGAGCTTGGTTACATGTCCGCTCTTTGGATCACATGCCACGCCTGTCCACTCGCAGCAGTCCTCCAATTCCCATGACAGGAGCAAGTTTGGTGGCTCAGCATGAAGACTCTGCTTGAATTCGAGGAGCGCCAGCCATTCTTCTTCTCTGCAGAGTAATGTAGTGTTCCTGCAAAAACAAGGCCACGTTGAGGTGCATAAAATGAACAGCACATTCAATATCATAAAACACGGGGCACGGTGTCCAATCCCCATTATCACGATGTTGGCAGATCTTCTCTACTTTCTTGCTTGAAAGATGTACCTAACAGCACGGTACTTATAAGGTCGAATTCGTGAGCTATTAAGCTAAAGGGAAAGGGGACACTTAATCATCCATCTCCATCACTCCTCCTTTCCTCTTCTCCACTTGAAAGAATTAAAGTGCATCTAAACAAATTTACTTGACCCCATGTGAGTCTCTTGATGGAGAAGTCACAACTCCTCAGACATCTCGGGTCACTAACACAATTGAGGATTAGTGCATCATCTGCATCACTGCACGGTATGTTTTTCACAAAGGCTCACTAAAAATTAGTAAAAGAAAATATAAATCTTGTATGGTTATATTAAAGAGTGGGTAATTTAACTTGTGGGAAAATAAAAAATTGCCGAACAGTTATGATAGTTATAAAATTATAAATAAACTAATCTAGCACTTGTTTTGACATAAAGTTCAACATAATATCATGTTACAAATTTATTATAATATGAGATTGTATTAGTCAAAAATCTATAATATATTTCGTACTTTTGAGACAGGACAGTACAATTTGTTTTCTTACCGTGCTAGCACAGCCCGAAAATAACGGCCAAGGCATGATTTTTTGTGCGGTGCATATATTATAAAACATTTATAATTAAAAGAATTATTTTCAAACATATAAAATTTAAAAGTTAAGAAAAATAAACATATAGAAGTTATACTATAAATGTCCCATTTTAAAAATATAGACATGCGTTTGTATGAACGACCGCCCGAGTTTAACTTAAAATATCAAGTCAAGTTCAGGTAATATTAAATCTGGTAATATAATTACTATATTATTTCGATAAAATCTCTTGATTATATATATATATACACACACAATAAATAACTAATTAAAATAATTTTTTATGTATTGCCTGTAGACAAACTGGCTTGACCCGAAGCAAAGTCGGCTATCGCTGGAGACTCCGAGCTTATCCGATGTTGTGGACCACATGATCGACAAATATAGTCGTAAATTTTCTGCACAATGAGTACTCACGGAAATGGGCTTATCCTTTCCCCCATCTTCGGGTCATCCATAAAATGGCAATATGGTATATGGTAGGTGTCAAATTTTATACCTACGGTAGAGAAATAGTCGAGAGAATGATATAATATGATGGTTTGAAAGTCAAATATACGAAAGTAACTGATAATTTTTTGCTGACTGAC
>CXYZ01001234.1:651089-669303 GCA_900006705.1 Sonneratia caseolaris
TTTTTTGGATGATGCTCAAAAAAACCTAAAAAGGGAAAAGAAAACTCTTTTTATGATTCGTTTTTTTTTTCTTTTTTGGGTACCTTTTTTTATGATTCGATTATTCATAATAAAAATATGTACAAGAGAATAATAACTTTTATAAAAATCTACTCAAAATCCACCTAATGAGTGATGGCAGTGCACAGTCGTAATATTTGAGAACCGGTTGAGCCAACAGCATCAGGTTAGATAATAAAGTTTTTGTAACAAAATTATGAATCTTCCTTATATAACAATTGAACGATTTTAAGATCTTATACAAAATTTGAACTTTTTCACTCCGATTTTTGTAAATAAAACT
Source organism: Sonneratia caseolaris (assembly GCA_900006705.1). Taxonomy (NCBI): domain Eukaryota; kingdom Viridiplantae; phylum Streptophyta; class Magnoliopsida; order Myrtales; family Lythraceae; genus Sonneratia; species Sonneratia caseolaris. Next base: position 651,433 of record CXYZ01001234.1, read on the forward strand.
AAAAGCAAATAATATTTTCTTATAAATTGAAAATTATAACAAATTTTATTTAAAGTGGATTCATAAAATTGATCTAAGTTCTTTAGCTTCCTAGTCATCAATATATAGCATTGTAAATATTTGTTCTTTCGTAAATGAACACTTTTAATTATTTCAATTCCCACATCTAAACTATCGAGAGCTAACTCAAGTGATTAGAGTATGTATAAAACTTGTGAATATTTCATAAAATTATGAATTCGATTCTCCCAAATATATGATAGTTGTTTGTCTCTCCAATACGTCAATACTTCCTATATATGGAGCCCGATTATTTCTTCTCATTATCTATGCTACATAACAAACTGAAGGATTGATTGTCTAGACTTGACCTGAGAGTAAGTCTGTCAACGGAGAATTTAGATCTTCTCTAAACATGATTGCCCGACACAATCGAGCATTTTCTATGAATTTTCCTCCCCACACAACTCATGGAAATAGACTTGAACTTTCCCCATCTTTTGGACCATGAATTCATGAATTCTCTACATTGATTTAACATAGAAGAGCTTGGTTGTATTGTGTAAATGTCGGGGAACCTATTTTCGGGTAAATTTTTGGTTCACACAAATTTTAATTTAAAATTTGAATTGATATTAATTTATTCATATTCAAATTGAACTAACTCATTAATTGTAAACCTCTCCAGGTGTGAGAGTTCATATGGGATGAGAAAACCATTGTCTAGTTGAGATATCCAAGGTTGGACATGTTTCTGCCAATCAATTAGTCTGCTGGTGATTTGCGTGAGTCTAAAAATACACAAGAAAGCCAAATCGGAGGTGAGGTGAAGTTCCGATCTGGTTGTCCAATGCTTAAATTTGTGTAGTGCGCTGCAAGTGATAAGAGTAGTAGTAGTAAAGGAATGAATAGTTGGTTCTCTACTCAGTAATTATATGGCAAAATTTCATATATTTATTATTCTATACACTTAAATTTTATATATTTTAAAATGACTATTTTAGTCTGAATCTATAATATATTTAAGTCTTAATTTTAATAATTCACTACTTTAATAGTATCACGTAACATTATATGTCAACATAATTTCCCCGTATTATCTTGCCAAATTAGTCAAATTTTGCTAGGCTAGCATGGGCTATTAGCAATTTATCATTATATTATTATACCCCAATAATTGATAATGGACACATTAGTATGTTGCTAAAATTAGGACTCAAGCAATTTTATAAAATAAAATATATAGGGTTGGAAAAATTATTTTTCAATATATAAAATTTAAATATCAAGAAAGATAAACACATAAAACTTGCACTATAAATGTACCGTTATAAAAATACGAACAAATGTTTGAATGAATAACTTCCCAAGTTTAACTTATAATCTCAAGTAAAATTCAGTAAATACTAAATCTGGTTATATAATTACTATATTACTGACTTGACCCAAGGTGAAGCCGGCTATGGCCGCAGACTCAGAGATTATTCGATCTTGAGGACCACATGATTGACAAACATAACCGTAAATTTTCTACAGAATGAGTACTCACAGAAATGGACTTATCCTTTCCCCCAATTTCGGGTCATGCATAAAATGGCAGTATCGTATATGGTAGGGATAGCTAGCTGGCAATTGACTTGACAACCCAAAATCGCCCATATAGTTGATCGAATGAAGGATCTAGGAATAAAAGATGATAACTAATAAAAATATGGATGAAATTAGTTAAACAATTATATAATATGACATCTGGTAACGAAGTATATGACAACGGAAGGGAGCTTTAGTAGTCTCTCCAGCACGGCAATACGTCTTGTGTAAAAAACACTCAATGAATTCTTTTCATTAACTATGTATGTATGCTACATGGCAAATTGAAGGGTTGATTGTGCATTACATGCAGACAAATTGACTTGACCTGAGAGTAAGTCCGTCAACGGAGATTTTAGATCTTCTCTTGACGTGATTGCCCCGACACGATCGACCATTTTCCATGAATTTTCCTCCCCACACAACTCATGGAAATGGCCTTGAACTTTCCCCGTCTTTTAGGCCATGGATTCTCTACACTGATTTATTATAGAAGAGCTTGATTGTATCGCGTAAATATCAGGAGAACCCATTTTCGGGTAAAATCTTGGTTTAATAGTTTTTTGGTTCACACAATTTTTAATTTGAAATTTGAATTGATGTTAATCTATTCATATTCAGTATGGACTAACTCCTTAATTCTAAACCTCTCAATCCTCTCCAGGTGCGAGAGGTCATACGGGGATGAGGAAACCTTTGTCTAGTTGGGATATCTGAGATTGGACATGTTTTGGAACGGACATGTGAACAATACATTTATTTGAACTTATAACAAGTAAAATAAGATGATAGATTACGAGCGAAAATTGAAAGGAAACAGAAGAAAAGCATCAAAAGTTCTTCCTTCTTCGTATCTTGGCAGCCTTCACGGTCACAACAACACAAACCACGTCTATGGTTTCTTCAGCAAACCTAAAGTAGGCAGCTCTCCAGTCCATCCTCAGGACAAGAGCCACAATGACTCCCCAACACCCTGTCATGAAGCCAAGTGCTATAACACCATAGAATATCATCTTATCTGATGAATCTGACATGTCCTCCTCTTTTACTTTGGTTGAGGTCCTTGGAGTTTCTGCCTCTTTGTCATCAGGGCATCTTTTCTGCAAGGGATCCCCACAAAGAAGAGGATTCCCTGCATAGATTGAATGATCAGACAAGTATAGAGTATCCAACTGATTTCCTTTTGGGATTCTCCCAGTGAAGTTGTTGTTTGACAAGTTAAGGGAGCTCAAAAATGTCAGAGTTGAAATACTCTGGGGGATTGTCCCTGACAAATGGTTGTTTGAGAAATCAAGAGATTCTAGCTCCTTCATATCGCCAATCTTATCTGGAATTCTTCCAGAGAGAAGGTTATGTGAAAGATTCAGACCAAGTAGGCCGGTGAGATGTGTGAGCTCCTCGGGAATCGACCCAACCAAATAATTACTAGAGAGGTCAAATGCAACTATGTATTTTAGGTTGCTTGTGTATTCAAGCTCTCTTCCTTTTAAATCCTCCAGCATTTGCTCCTCACTCCAGTCCATGAAAGGAGGAGGAGGAGAAGAAGGAGAAGGAGCCATTGTAGGACCTTGGCTATACCGGGAAGGAGGATGAGTAGAATCAGACATCANACATGTTTTTTGGATGATGCTCAAATAAACCCGAAAAAGGAAAAACAAACTCTCTATGATTAGGTCTTTTTCCTTTTTTGGGTAATTTTCTTTATGGTTCGGTTACTCAAAATAAAAATGTGCACAAGAGAATAATAATTTTTATAAAAATCTACTCAAAATCCACCTAATGACTGATGGCAGTGCACACTCCTAATATTCAAGAACCAGCTGCGCCAACATATGTGCTTTGTAATAGCTGCAAGCGGCTCGATGGAAAGAACTTTAAGGTCCTGGGAGTATCAACTGCTTTGTCACCTGGACATCTTTTCCGCAGCGGAGCGCCACATGGTAGTGGATGCCCGGCGTAGATAGAACGAGGAGGCTGGTAAAGGGTATCCAACTGACTGCCTTCTGGGATTCTCCCAGAGAAATTATTATTGGACAAATTAAGATACCTCAGAAATGTGAGAGCCTGAAATAGCCTGAGGGATTGTTCCTGAAAGAAGGTTGTTGGAGAAATCGAGCTACTCCAACCTCTTCATGTCACCAATCTTGTATGGAATGCTTCCTGTAAGAAGGTTATGGGAAAGATCAAAAGCAAGCAGCCTAGTGCGGTGTGTCAACTCCTCAGGAATCGTCCCTGTCTGATTATTGCTGGACAGGTCCATACATACTTTAGGTTTGTCGTACATTCAAGGTCTCTGTCATTAATTGCCTCCCACTGTCGCTCCTTATTCCAGTCGTCCAATGTTTCATAGCTATCAGATGCCAGAGCAGAACCATCATCAACACCAACCTCAACAGCTCCACTGGAAATAGAACTTCGATTCATGCCTGTGAAGTTGCAAAAACATGAGGGAATCGTCCCATCCAAGTTGTTAGCTGCCAAGTCCAAAATCCGCAACCAGAAAGAATGGCAGAGTTCCTTAGGCATTGGTCCAGAATTCTGATTGTGCGATAGATCCAAGCATTCTAATTTCATTTCACTACCCAACCAACCTGGCATGTCCCCTCAAATTGAGGCGTTCTTTGTTTGCATCCATTTTGGAAATTATGCCTCAAATTTGCAAGATCTCATGAGGATTCGGCTGAGTTGAATGGGAGGTACCCAATCAGCCTCTATCTGAACAATCAGATTGTTGTCACTGAGATGAAGTTCCTTCAAACTTGATAGATTAGAAAAATGAACTTCCACTAGTACTCCTCTGAATGAATCACCTGAAAGATCTAGACGTTGCAGTTCCTAAAGTTGTCCGAGGCTCTGTGGGATTGGGCCACTAGGCAGGTTTTCTGCGAGTTCCAATCACTGGAGGGACTGCAATCGGCCCAATGACTCTGAGATGAAGCCTTGAAAGCGGTTGAACGAAAGAGATAGTTATCTCAGATTTGTCAGATTCCACTGCCAATCGGGCAACTTGCCTTCAAGATTGTTGTAGCTCGCATCCACCACCTCCAGGTCATTTGCACAAAATTCAGTAGAGTTCCCACCGCTGATCCCTCCTAGAAAATTACTCGGACTCAGGTATAGGAACATGAGATTGCATTTGTCTCTGAATAATGTCGAGAATCATACTTCAATGTGGTTTAGAATATTATTATTTTGAAGATCCAGTCGAACAAGGAGGCTCTGGAGACCACTGAACCACATTGGTAACAAAGTAAAAGAGTTCCCCAATATGCCGAGATACGTGAGAGAAGTCATGTTCCAAAATGTGCTTGGTATCTGACCTCGAAATTGATTATTTGAGATGTCAAATGCCGAAGATTACAACTCAATGGGAATGGTTTTTCAAAAGAATCAAAGGAGTCGCCCGACAAGTCAGACATAATTTTAGAGAAGACATGTGTTGGAACAGGCTGTAGGGAATCTGACCTCAAAATATATTAATAGAAACATCAAGGTACTGGAGGTTGGCGAAGGAAAAGTTATTTTGGAGTCCTCCAACATGAGATAAAATGAGGATTACGAAGGGTTGAGCTAGGTAACTGTAAATGCGTTAGAGAAGGAAGCATTCCTAGTACCTGGGGCAGATTATGTGCTTTTCCCAGTCGCAACCTGCTCGTGTCAAGGTATTCCATAGCCTTGAGGCCTGAGATCCACCGGGGGTCATTTAGGAGCAGAGGAACTTATTTATATAGAAATTCAAAAATTATAATAATAAAAAAACCTCGTGGAGATCGAGCACTCTCAAATCGGTAAGATTTCCCAAATAATATGGAATGATTCCAGTGAAGCCTGCAGTGAAGAGGTTGAGGTGCTGAAGTATAATTCTGGGGATCCGCAGCCCACTGAGGTCAAGATAAGTCAAGTGACTTAACTTTTGCAATGCTGGGGCTCCAGCTCATATGCGGTGAATCGGTTCTCAGAGGATTGGCTCGTGTTACTCCCAGAGGATGGAGATGGAAGCAACTCGAGCTTGGTTATGGACATGACCACTTTCTGGATCACATGCAACGCCTGTCCATCTGGTTCTGCGGCAGTCCATCATTCCCCTGATTGGAGCAAATCTGACGGGTTAGAATGAAGACTTTGCTTGAATTCCATTCAGGGAGATGGAAGCGCGTTTTTCATAATTTTAGCATTTTAAGCACGATTATATATAAATATATATATATAGATATATATTTATGTGTGTGTATGTAAACCTATACCGCATGCCATGACGATGCAAAACTTGGTGGTTGGATCTCGGCAATATGCATATCATTCAGTAATATGTTGAAGTAAATATGAACCTTGCGAAGGGAGAAATTCATGATTAAGAGATCTGTCAATTGGTAGAACGATCCAATTTGAACGTTGATTAGTTAGATACCCATGGAAAATTTGAACAATAATGGTACTTTATTTATTCTTTCTTTTTGGGTTAAAGGAATATTCGTTTTGCTGTAATGCGTGGAAATATTATGAACTTAAATTAAGTGCTTTCTACGACTACTTAGGGACTCATCTCCTTGCGCAGGTTCGTATTTGTGGAGCCAAAATCTCTTCTGTCTTTATTTGCAGTCTAAAAATTCTCCTGTCCCCTCTCAGTCAAAATCGAGCCATTATCCAAACTATTTTCAAAATCCAATGTAACAGTTCTCTCAATGATAGCTCTACCGTTGTACCATCGTAGGAAACTCATGCGGCAGCCTCGGCTGAGAAATAATTAAGCTCAGGGCATCATCAGAGCAGCTGCAACATCACCTTCTGGTAGCCACCATCCTTCTTTTTATTCTCTCCCTTCTTGCCTTTAACTTGCTCCAATGTTAAAGGCTAAGAGGGTTCACTGAGTAAACCTTAAGGTACCCCTTCACCTTCCTCGGGCTAAGTTGTTCATGGCAAAACTCTCTCACAACCATAGTATTTCAATCGTGCTGGAGATATTGCCTAGTAATAGCCAACTATAATTTCCCTCTGTACATTATAGAACTTCCTCCGTCAGCATCTGTATTTAAGGGACATGTATACTACACATCTACTCACGATTATTTCTTTCCATGAAAGTCATTCATGCGCACTATTTATTGAATAAATTTCACCTCACTAAAATGAGAGGAATTCTTCCATTCAACCTCTTGCCTTGTTGGCATTATAAGCCTCTTCAGAGCAAATGCGGACAACTTCTGTTCCCTTCATCTCTTAGCCTCGACCAGCATTGCTTCATTAATAGTCTTTAACTATTGTCATCGAAAAACGTCTATGTCAGTCTCTAACTTTCACCTCTTAGCCTTCAATATCTATAGTGTTGTTGCTCAGTCTATGTCAACTGATTCTTTGGCTCTTATTACCCAGAAAACATACCTTTCCCTCCCATCTCATTTCTATCCTATACAACGGCAGCGCTCAATGCATTACCTTCTTCTCCATTGAATATAGCAGTCAAACCTAATAGCTGTAATACTATTTCTAGAAGGGCACACCTCTTGAAACAGAAGGTTGAATTCTAGCCCCAAACAAGACAAGCCAAATCTGACAGGTCTGCCCTCACCAGTGTGATGCTTTATGTTATGGGTGGAGATTGGCACTAGTCTCCTTGATGCNGGAACTCCTTCGATTCTTTTGAAAGCCCTTTCCATTCGAGTCATAGTCTTCGACACCTTGACATCTCATATAATCAATTTTGGGGCCAGATACGAGGTGCACTTCAGAACATGACTTCTCTCACGTATCTTAGCTTATCAACCAACCATTTCACTTCGATTCCAATGTGGTTCACCTATCTCGAGAGTCTTGTTTATCTGGATCTTGGATTTAATTCTCTGACACAGATTGATGGAGGATTCTTAACATTACTAGGAGGCAAATGCCACCTACGGTTTTTTGACCTCAGGCATAATGATTTCCACGGTGAGATGAATGATGGGAGCTCCATTGGATATCGTGCATTTAATCTGGAGATGATGGATGCTTCTTTTAATCATCTTGTAGGCGAGTTGCTTGATTGGTTGTGGAATCTTACAAATCTAAGAAGGTTATCTCTTAAGTCCAACTAGTTGCAGGGGGTCATATCAGAGTCATTAGGTCAATTACAGTCCCTCCAATGTCTGGATCTTGGAGAGAACCTGCTTAGTGGTGTAATCTCACAAAGCCTCGGCCAACTTTCAAAGCTGCAAATATTGGATCTTACCGATAATTCATTGGGTGGGATAGTCTCGGAAGTTCATTTTTCAAATCTGTTCAGTTTAGAGGGACTGTATCTTGGGGGTAACAATCTCACTATTCGGCTACAGGATGATTGGATCCCTCCTTTCCAACTTAGGCAAATCATCATGAGGTCTAACAAGCTCGAGGCAAATTTTCTAAAGTGGATAGAAACTCAAAGGAGTGCCACTGTCATAGATCTTTCCATTGCCTCAATTTCAGGGGATATGCTTAGTTGGCTAGGTACTAGAATGGAATTATAAGACTTGGATTTGTATCACAATAATATAACTGGACCAATTCCACAGTTCCCATCAAACTTATTTAGTTTGGATCTGTCCTACAATTAGATAACCGGACCAATTCCACAGTTCCTATCGAACTTATCTATTTTGGATCTGTGCCACAATCAGATAATTTGACCAATTCCACAATTTCCGTTGAGATTATTTACTTTGGATCTGTCCCACAATATGATAACCGGACCAATTCCACAGTTCGTATCGAACTTATCTACTTTGGATCTGTCCCACAATATGATAACTGGACCAATTCCATAGTTCCCATCGAACTTATCTATTTTGGATCTATCTTACAATCAAATAACCTGATCAATTTCCACATTACCCCCAAACTTATATTGGTTAGACCTCTCCCACAACCAAATTTCTGGATTAATTCCACCCAATATAGGTGTCCAATTACCACAACTAAGCTATCTGCTTCTCAACAAGAACCTCTCAACTGGGCTAGTACCAGCATCTTTATGTGCTCTAAAACATTTGAGGGAAATAGATATGGCAAAAAATGAACTATCAGGAACTATTCCTGATTATTGGGGGAATTCTACAAATATCTTTTTCACAAGTTGGTCATCCAATTATATTTTTGGACATATCCCGAAGTCCATCGGTTATCTCAATAAACTCACGTCATTGCATCTAAATAACAACAGTCTCCAAGGAGTGATTCCAACGACCTTTGGAAATATGAGAAACCTGCAAGTATTGGACCTTGGGGAGAATAATTTCTTAGGAAGTCTCTCCGTATGGATAGGTGAGAACTTTCAAAGTTTGAAGATTCCGAGGTTGCGGCATAATCGATTTAGTGGCGGGCGACCTCAACAACACTGCCCTCTTTTTCTGTTGCGAAATGTGGACATGGCAGCCAACAGTTTGGTGGGTACAATTCCTCCCTGTTTACAATATATCACAGGTATGATTAAAGGTCCAATGTCAGATTCTACTCATCCTCCTTCCTAGTATAGCCAGGGTCCTATGATGACTCTTGCAACTTCTGCTCCTCCTTTCGTGGACTAGAATAAGGAACAAATGCTAGAGGACTTAAACGGAGGTGAGCTTGAATACACAAGCAACCTAAAATACATAGTTGCGTTGGACCTCTCTAGTAATTATTTGGTTGGGTTAGTTCCCGAGGAGTTCACACGTCTCACCGGCCTACTTGGTCTAAATCTTCTCTCTGGAGGAATTCCATATAAGATTGGCAATATGAAGGAGCTAGAATATCTCGATTTCTCAAACAACCATTTGTCAGGGACAATCCCCCAGAGCATTTCAGCTCTGACATTTTTGACCTGTCAAACAACAACTTCGCTGGGAGAATCCCAAAAGGAAATCAATTCGACACTCTATCTATGCAAGGAATCCTCTTCTTTGTGGGGATCCCTTGCAGAAAAGATGCCCCAGTGACAAAGAGGCAGAAACTCCAAGGACCTCAGCCAAAGTAAAAAAGGAGGACAGATCAGAGTCATTAGATAAGATGATATTCTATGGCGTTATAGCACTTGGCTTCATGACAGGGTTTTGGGGAGTCACTGTCGCTCTTGTGCTGAGGATGGACTGGAAAGCTGCCTACTTTTGGTTTGCTGAGGAAACCATTGATGTGGTTAGTGTTGCTATGACCGTGAAGGCTACCAAGATACGAAGGAGGATGAACTTTTGATGCTTTTCTTCTGTTTCCTTTCAATTTTCACTCGTCATCTATCATCTTATTTTACTTGTTATAAGTTCAAATAAATGTCAGTGGAGGATGCTCAACGAGAAAGATGACTTAACCTATTGTTCACAAGCCCGATCCAAAACTACCAACATAATCTTCCACGTACCACAACGAATAAAACGATCTATGCCAACTCAATCATTCTACGTGCAAGGGCTCTATTGCTGCTTCAGAAAACAAAACAAAGAGGGCACATAATAGCTCTCTTAGTGATAGCTCAACGGTTGAACTGTTGCAGGAGACTCATGTAGCAGCCTCAGATTGTACAATTTATTTAGATATCATCGACTGTTCGTCCATCAGATTTATCAATTTGATCTATTAATAGAATTACTGATTCCACATTTTGTTTATACATCAGACATGAATTTTACCTTTGTCAAAACAGTAGAAACAATAAATTTCATTTAACATGACGAGATAGTACTTTCACACAAGTATATTTCCGCGTAGCCCACTTTGAGATGAAAACTGATAAATCAACACGGCTAAGAGGGTTGCAAGGTGATCCCAGACTTCGTCCGATGTAGCAGCATCAAGGAGACTAGTGCCAATCTCCACCCATAACATAAAGCATCACACTGGTGAGGGCAGACCTGTCAGATTTGGCTTGTCTTGTTTGGGGCTAGAATTCAACCTTCTGTTTCAAGAGGTGTGCCCTTCTAGAAATAGTATTACAGCTATTAGGTTTGACTGCTATATTCAATGGAGAAGAAGGTAATGCATTGAGCGCTGCCGTTGTATAGGATAGAAATGAGATGGGAGGGAAAGGTATGTTTTCTGGGTAATAAGAGCCAAAGAATCAGTTGACATAGACTGAGCAACAACACTATAGATATTGAAGGCTAAGAGGTGAAAGTTAGAGACTGACATAGACGTTTTTCGATGACAATAGTTAAAGACTATTAATGAAGCAATGCTGGTCGAGGCTAAGAGATGAAGGGAACAGAAGTTGTCCGCATTTGCTCTGAAGAGGCTTATAATGCCAACAAGGCAAGAGGTTGAATGGAAGAATTCCTCTCATTTTAGTGAGGTGAAATTTATTCAATAAATAGTGCGCATGAATGACTTTCATGGAAAGAAATAATCGTGAGTAGATGTGTAGTATACATGTCCCTTAAATACAGATGCTGACGGAGGAAGTTCTATAATGTACAGAGGGAAATTATAGTTGGCTATTACTAGGCAATATCTCCAGCACGATTGAAATACTATGGTTGTGAGAGAGTTTTGCCATGAACAACTTAGCCCGAGGAAGGTGAAGGGGTACCTTAAGGTTTACTCAGTGAACCCTCTTAGCCTTTAACATTGGAGCAAGTTAAAGGCAAGAAGGGAGAGAATAAAAAGAAGGATGGTGGCTACCAGAAGGTGATGTTGCAGCTGCTCTGATGATGCCCTGAGCTTAATTATTTCTCAGCCGAGGCTGCCGCATGAGTTTCCTACGATGGTACAACGGTAGAGCTATCATTGAGAGAACTGTTACATTGGATTTTGAAAATAGTTTGGATAATGGCTCGATTTTGACTGAGAGGGGACAGGAGAATTTTTAGACTGCAAATAAAGACAGAAGAGATTTTGGCTCCACAAATACGAACCTGCGCAAGGAGATGAGTCCCTAAGTAGTCGTAGAAAGCACTTAATTTAAGTTCATAATATTTCCACGCATTACAGCAAAACGAATATTCCTTTAACCCAAAAAGAAAGAATAAATAAAGTACCATTATTGTTCAAATTTTCCATGGGTATCTAACTAATCAACGTTCAAATTGGATCGTTCTACCAATTGACAGATCTCTTAATCATGAATTTCTCCCTTCGCAAGGTTCATATTTACTTCAACATATTACTGAATGATATGCATATTGCCGAGATCCAACCACCAAGTTTTGCATCGTCATGGCATGCGGTATAGGTTTACATACACACACATAAATATATATCTATATATATATATTTATATATAATCGTGCTTAAAATGCTAAAATTATGAAAAACGCGCTTCCATCTCCCTGAATGGAATTCAAGCAAAGTCTTCATTCTAACCCGTCAGATTTGCTCCAATCAGGGGAATGATGGACTGCCGCAGAACCAGATGGACAGGCGTTGCATGTGATCCAGAAAGTGGTCATGTCCATAACCAAGCTCGAGTTGCTTCCATCTCCATCCTCTGGGAGTAACACGAGCCAATCCTCTGAGAACCGATTCACCGCATATGAGCTGGAGCCCCAGCATTGCAAAAGTTAAGTCACTTGACTTATCTTGACCTCAGTGGGCTGCGGATCCCCAGAATTATACTTCAGCACCTCAACCTCTTCACTGCAGGCTTCACTGGAATCATTCCATATTATTTGGGAAATCTTACCGATTTGAGAGTGCTCGATCTCCACGAGGTTTTTTTATTATTATAATTTTTGAATTTCTATATAAATAAGTTCCTCTGCTCCTAAATGACCCCCGGTGGATCTCAGGCCTCAAGGCTATGGAATACCTTGACACGAGCAGGTTGCGACTGGGAAAAGCACATAATCTGCCCCAGGTACTAGGAATGCTTCCTTCTCTAACGCATTTACAGTTACCTAGCTCAACCCTTCGTAATCCTCATTTTATCTCATGTTGGAGGACTCCAAAATAACTTTTCCTTCGCGAACCTCCAGTACCTTGGTGTTTCTATTAATATATTTTGATTCTTTCGAAAAACCATTCCCATTGAGTTGTAATCTTCGGCACTTGACATCTCAAATAATCAATTTCGAGGTCAGATACCAAGCACAGTTTGGAACATGACTTCTCTCACATATCTCGGCATATCGGGGAACTCTTTTACTTTGTTACCAATGTGGTTCAGTGATCTCCAGAGCCTCCTTGTTCGACTGGATCTTCAAAACAATAACATTCTAAACCATATTGAAGGATGATTCTCGACATTATTCAGAGACAAATGCAACCTCAGGTTCCTATACCTGAGTCCGAGTAATTTTCTAGGAGGTATCAGCGGTGGGAACTCTACCGAATTTTGTGCAAATGACCTGGAGGTGGTGGATGCGAGCTACAACAATCTTGAAGGCAAGTTGCCCGATTGGCAGTGGAATCTGACAAATCTGAGATAACTATCTCTTTCGTTCAACCGCTTTCAAGGCTTCATCTCAGAGTCATTGGGCCGATTGCAGTCCCTCCAGTGATTGGAACTCGCAGAAAACCTGCCTAGTGGCCCAATCCCACAGAGCCTCGGACAACTTTAGGAACTGCAACGTCTAGATTTTTCAGGTGATTCATTTAGAGGAGTACTTTCGGAAGTTCATTTTTCTAATCTATCAAGGCTGACGGAACTTCATCTCAGTGATAACAATCTAATCGTTCATATAGAGGCTGATTGGGTACCTCCCTATCAACTCAGCCGTATCCTTGTGAGATCTTGCAAATTTGAGGTAGAATTTTCAAAATGGATGCAAACTCAGAGAACCGAGGAGCACATAGTTCTCTCCAATGCCTCAATTTCAGGGGATATGCCCTGTTGGTTGGGTAGTGAAGTGAAATTAGAGACTTGGATCTATCGCACAATCAGATTACTGGACCAATGATTAAGGAACTCTGCCAATATTTTTAGCCGGAGATTTTTGACTTGGCAACATCAACTTGGATGGGAAGATTCCTTCTTGTTTTTGCAACTTCACAGGCATGAATCGAAGTTCTATTTCCAGTGGAGCTGTTGCGGTTGGTGTTGATGATGGTTCTGCTCCGGCGTTTGATAGCTATGAAACATTGACTGTGGGAAGCAATTAATGGCAGAGACCTTGAATGTACGACAAACCTAAAGTATGCATGGTCCTGTCCAGCAATAATCGGACTGGGACGATTCCTGAGGAGTTGACACACCTCACTAGGCTGCTTGCTGTTGATCTTTCCCTTAACCTTCTTACAGGAAACATTCCATACAAGATTGCTTTTGATCTCCAACAACCTTCTTTCAGGAACAATCCCTCAGGGTATTTCAGCTCTCACATTTCTGAGGTATCTTAATCTGTCCAATAATAATTTCTCTGGGAGAATCCCAGAAGGCAGTCAGTTGGATACCCTTTACCAGTATCATCATTCTATCTATGCCGGGAATCCACTACCATGTGGAGATCCGCTGTGGAAGAGATGTCCAGGTGACAAAGCAGTTGATACTCCCAGGACCTTAATCGAAGAAGAAGAGGATAATGGAACAAATTCATATGATAAGATCGCATTTTATGGAATCACAGCACTCGGCTTCATGACTGGGTTTTGGGGTGTCGTTGGGGCTCTGCTATTCAGAAAGGACTGTAGAACTGCCTTGTTTAGGTTCTCCAAGAAACCATGGAAAATGTCAGTGCTGCAATTACCCTGAAGGTTACCATAAATAAAAAGTAAGATGAAATGTCAGGAGTAAGGAAAGCTTCAACGGCGAGATTGAGCAGATAATTACAGCACTCAGATCACTTCGGTGATAATTGACGATTATCTCGAAGGTGGTGGAGTGGATGCCCAAGATCTCATGCCATCCATCCTCTGCTTTCAACTAGCTATCCTCAAGTTTTGGCCAACCCAACTGAGAAACGGAACAGGTATGTCAGGTCAGCATTTTCCCACCGACGCGGCATACCCGATCTTCATCATTTCTGTACAATATGAATAGTCTATCTTCGTATTAGCTCTATCATGTTATATCACATATTCAAATTAACATTGTGTTGAGAGTCTACCAGACCGCAAACCCACTTCAACCTATGTTTGAATAACTGATGGATATGGCTCAAACTCCACTTTACAAGGACAATCGCAATCCCACGTTCGGGGACTAGGGCCTCCCTCTGCTCTCCTTTCACCTCCTGGATCTCTTGCGGCCCGAAAGCCGCTCGCGAGCGGAAGCCCAAGCCTTTAAAGTTCTTTCCATCAGGCCGCTTGCTTGCTGCTATTAATGGTTATTTGATTATTTTATTTAAATTAATATAAAATTTAAATTAATCAATTAATTATATGATAAATTATTTATTTTTATTTTTAAAAATAATTATTTATATAATTTTTGTCGGGCTTGAGTTGTCCAAAACACGAAAATTTCGTGCTTGGGCCGGCATTTTCAAGCACGAAAAATCCGTGTCAGCCTAAATTATCAGCTCTATACTAACGTGTTTATTATCTACTAATGTGATATAATGACATGACAATAAATTACTATCATAACATGCTGGCATGATAAAATTTGACTAACTTGACTTGATGACATGGTAAAATTATGTTGATGTATCATGTCACGTGATACTGTTAAGTACAACGACAATGAACTACTAAAATTAGAAGTCAAGTATATTATAAATTCACATATATATAATTAAAAAAATTATTTTAAAATACATAAAATTTAAGCATAAAAAATAATATAATATATAAAATTCATACTATAATTTTATATTTTATTATCATAGCAAGCTAGTAATATATTTTCCCATATAATTACCGAGCGGAGAGCCAACTATTCATTCCTTTGCTGCTACTACTTATCACTTGTAGTGCACTGCACAAATATAAGCATTGGACGACCAAATCGGAACTTCACCTCACCTCCGATTTGGCTTTCTTGTGTATTTCCAAAGATCACCGGCAGACTAACTGATTAGCAGAAACATGTCCAATATCAAATATCCCAACTGGACGATGGTTTCCTCATCCTGTATGACCTCTCGCCCTTGGAGAGGTTTAGAATTAATGAGTTAGTTCATACTGAATATGAATAAATTAACAACAATTCAAACTTCAAATTAAAAATTGCATGAACCAAAAAATTATTGAACCAAGATTTTACCTAGAAATGGGTTCGCTACATTTACGCGATACAATCAAGCTCTTCTATATTAGATCAGTGTAGAGAATCCATGGCCCAAAAGACAGGGAAGGTTCAAGTCCATTTCCATGAGTTGTGTGGGGAGGAAAATTCATAGAAAATGCTCGATCGTGTCGGGGCAATCACGTCAAGAGAAGATCTAAATTCTCCGTTGACGGACTTACTCTCAGGTCAAGTCAATCTGTCTACATGTTATGGAAAATCAACCTTTCAGTTTGTCATGTAGGGTACGTAGTTAATGAAAAGAATTAATTGAGTGTTTTTTATGCAAGACGAATGAAGCTCCCTTCCACTGTCGTAGACTTGGTTACCGGATGTTGTTATCAATCAAATGTCCCAGTTAAATCGTTTTGACGAATGAGCCAGTCCGTGGTCCACAATGTGGGAGAAACAAAAACCGCATAGCACAGGTTCTCTCATCAAACGGTATGTATTTAAGAGAAAAATTAAGCTCATGAATTGCACATATACTTTAATCAAGTATTGAATGAATTCGGGGTAATTTAAACATGTAAATTGAAATAATCAAAATATTCACTTGAAATAAAAGAAATATTTATAATGGTATATGTTGGTGATCAGAAAGAAAGTTACAGAAATTAGATCAATTTTTATGAATCTACTTTAAATGAAATTTGTTACCATTTTTAATTTATAAGAAAATCTTATTGCCTTTTAGTTTTTTTTACAAAAATCGGAGTGATAAGGTTCTAATATCGCATAACATCTTAAAATTGTTTAAGTTTTACGTAATGAAGTTCTAAATTTTTGTTTAAAAAATTAATATTTGATAAAAGAAATTAGTATTTAAATTTTATAAGAAAAGGTTACAAGTCTGGGGGGAAAAAAACTGGTGAATGGATCTAAGGGTAGAGGGGATAATGTTATGAGCTCTATCGTGTTATATCACATATTCAAATTAACATTGTGTTGAGAGTTTATCAGACGGCAAACCCACTTCAAGTTATGTTTAAATGACTGATGAATATGGCTCAAACTCCGGTGCACAAGGACAATCACAAACCCACGTTCGGGGACTAGGGCCTCCCTCTGCTCTCCTATCGCCTCCTGGATCTCTTGCGGCCCGAGAGCCGCTTGCGAGCGGAAGCCCAAGCCTTTAAAGTTCTTTCCATCGAGCCGCTTGCTGCTATTACAAAGCACATTTGTTGGTGCAGCTGGTGGCTCTTGAATATTAGGAGTGTGCAGTGCCATCAGTCATTAGGTGGATTTTTATAAAAATTATTATTCTCTTGTGCACATTTTTGTTTTGAGTAACAGAACCATAAAGACAATTACCCAAAAAAAGGAAAAAGACCTAATCATAGAGAGTTTTTTTTTTCCTTTTTTGGGTTTATTTGAGCATCATCCAAAAAACATGTTTAATTTAGTTAAATGTATGAACAATCGAATCAACTATATCAAGATAATTCATCCAACCCCTTCTTAATTTTAAAAAAAACCACATAATTAGAGATTCAAATAGTATAGTTTGATTTTTTTTTTTCTCTTCAATTTGATTGGTTTCTTTTGACCCACCTATCCATAAGTCTAAACGGATGAACACCTAAATTTAATTATTATATTAATAAAAATATAATAATAATATACTGTTATAATCTAACTATTATATAAAATATTTTCTCAGTCACTTAGAACTTTTCGGGTCAAGTGTAATTCCCTACCATCCCATAGAAATTCAAAATCCTATTTGAAGTGCCAAGTGACATATTGGTCATGGAAATCAAAGATGCTTGTCACTTCCTGATGATCCATATCGTGGGAGTCAAGTTCGACAGGGGCCCAAATTTCCGGTGCGCATGCAACATGGCAACGGCTTAGATTCCTAGATCCTTCATTCAATCGACCCAAATATACGGGCTATTTTGGGTTGTCGAGTCAATTGCCAACTAGCCATCCCTACCATATACAATACTGCCATTTATGGACAACCCGAAGTTGGGGGAAAGGATAAGTCCATTTCTGTGAGTACTCAATTCTGCAGAAAATTTACGATTGTATGTGTCGATCATGTGGTCCACAACATCGGATAAGCTCGGAGTCTCCAGCAATAGCCCACTTCACTTCGGGTCATGTCAGTTTGTCTATATGCAATACATAACAAATTATTTTAATTAGTTATTTAGTGTATATATATAATCAAGAGATTTTATCAAAATAAT
>CXYZ01001674.1:19841-82814 GCA_900006705.1 Sonneratia caseolaris
AATTGGGTTCACCGGTCGGACCGGGAACCGGCCGGTTCAATCGGATTTTTTCTCTTTTAATGTGCAATTGGGTTTTTTGAAGGAACCGGACCGGGTGAGTGGCCGGTTCCCGGTCGAATCGGCCGGCCCGGTCCGGTTTTTAAAACTATGGTAGGGATAGTTAATTTACTCATAAAATAGTATTACAAATTACATTAGTTCGTTATATGATTGGATTACGGTAGAAAGATAAATTACAGAAAATTTTACTTTAGATAGGTCGAATATAATGTAACTTGAAATTATTGTATTTGGTAAGTATTTTAAATTATAAAAATGGTAAAAAAAAATATAATATTTAATATAATATAAAATGAGCCATGTAAAGGAGGGCCGTAAAAATGGTCAAATTCCATGGATTTGGGGCCATTTACCGCGAACCAAACACAGCCTGAGATCGGGAACTCGCGTTGTTTGGGGCACCCCTTAGTTAAGGGCCATTTACCCCTTAGTTATGCCAATTTCGGGAACACTCTCACTCGCAAGCGATCCTAGAAATGGAACTCCTAGCTCACACTTGAATATGCACAATGTGCTTTTTGAAGAAGAAGATCTCATTATGTCGCGGCCATATCCAAATCATAACTCGTATTAATCTAGTTTAATTCCATCCAATGTCGAACGTATCCCTAAACTTCTATTAATTATTGGATCACAACGGTGATCCGATGAGTTAACGGGGTGAGCTTGACCTATTGCTTGAAACTCATCCTCACTCAAGCCATGATGAGCAAGGCACAGAGTCATCATATGCCTCCATAAAATATACACATATCTCTATAGATGAAGGATGAGGAGTAATGACACTGTTGCAGTGATAACAGTTAGAGTAATTGACCATTGCTATCATTATCTATTGGGATGATATTACAATTAATTAGATACCATCTTTTCTTTTCTTTTTAATCCAAATTTAACATGAATTTTTTCGTATAAATCAAAGAGTAAACCTATGAGTTGTGATGTGCCCAAGGAATATCAATCACTAGGCTGAAGAGCATCGAGCCCAGTATGATAATCTCTGGGATGTCTTATTCACATTGGTAATATGGTAAAAATGGCCATATGTAAGCTTAGAAGTGGTATAACTGAGAGAGAAAAATGCGATAAATTTGATTGATGAACATTAAATACAATAAAATCTCTAATAATATATTAAGAGTGATATTACTGTATTTAAAAGAATATATATGGCATGTTATTGGATCATCCTGCACACAGGAAATAGCATCCTTGTCGATCCGTGGCATTCCAAGTGAGCAAGAAAATCTTAGTAAGGGAGCTCCATATGGCCCCGGCTTGACCAAATTGCCCAAGGGGATGGGTTAGGCTCGTTAGGCTGTCAATTATGCAGGAAATTCTAATGTTCATTTTTTTTAAAAAAAATTGTAACAATATTTTACATGAATTTTCTACCGACCGTTTAATNAAAAAAAAAAATTGTAACATTATTTTACATGAATTTTCTACCGACCGTTTAATTTTTTGATTAATTTTCGTAGAGCTGTAATCATGGGACTTCAAATGACGAATCTACCCCTATACAGCCTCTCCATTAACCACCTCCTCGGACACACCGTTGCCCTCCGCTTCTTTCATTTCCTCTCAATCTCCCCGACGGGCCCCACGCTGCCTCTCTCCCGGCCCTATAAATTCACTTGCCATGCAGTCTCCCACCTCCACAGAGAGCATTTTCCGTTTGTTTTCCGGCAAAAAACCCACCAGACAACAACACTGCCGATGGGTGTGAACTCCAACAAAGTAGATTACTTCTCCGACCCACAGCCCCAGGCCGTCGTGAGAGTGGACCAGCCACCGCCTCTGCCTCAGCCCCACCAGGAGGTCCACCGGGTTTCGCTGCCACCGAAGCGGACCACACTCCAGAAACTCAAGCAGAGGCTCGGCGAGGTCTTCTTCCCGGACGACCCGCTTCACCGGTTCAAGAACCAGACCTGGGTCCGGAAGCTCGTCCTCGGGCTGCAGTTCTTCTTCCCGATCTTCCAGTGGGCACCCGAGTACGGGCTCGGCGCCTTCCGGTCCGATCTCATCTCGGGCCTCACCATTGCCAGCCTCGCGATCCCGCAGGTAACATAGGTTCTTCGCCGGTTTCTCACCGTGGTTCGGGCATCAAGTGGTGCTCGTCGTTCCGAGGATAAATCGCGATCGTTTTAGTTGCTGAAGAGTAAAATAGGTTCACGCAGTGCCTTCGAGTTTTACATCGTGTGTTACGTCGAAACGTCTTCGAAAGTGCAGTTTAGCGTCTTCCTTCTTTACTTGTTTGTCTGTCTAGCTTTTGAGAAAATGGGAACTTACAAAGGTGAAGTTCAGTTTTCCATTTTCACCCAAAAAAGAAAAAAAAAACCCAAAAGGAACATGATTTCACGATTCTCCAATTTTCCAAGAATCTTCCATATCCCCTTCGTAAAATTATAATAAAAATTTTTGCGAAAATGAAAAAGTTATATGATAGGTAAAATTTTTTAAATGAGTTAAAATGTGATATTATGGTATTTTATTTATATATCATATCAATGGCAAAGTTCAATAAATAAATATATCATATAAATGGTAAAGTTCAATAAATAAAGATATAACTTTTTTTTGTAGAGTGAGTTATAATTAAAAAAAAATTCACTTGTCTTAGTTAATACACAGGTTGGGCCAGGATGGGTCGCGTGGGTCGGACCCATTTTGCCATCCCTAACCTGGACGAGCTAACAGGTTTCATTTTTGTGCTATGGGCAGGGAATCAGCTATGCTAAGCTTGCAAATTTGCCACCCATCATTGGGCTCTGTTAGTACCAATTTCTCGGCTTTTTTTTTACCTTAATCGCACCTTAGAAAAATAACCCCCCAAAAAAAAGGTTTTCAGAAAATTGCATGCTCTTACTTATTATCTTAGGTTTGGTGCAGATTCAAGCTTTGTGCCACCGCTGATATACTCATTGCTGGGGAGCTCCAAGCACCTGGGAGTTGGCCCCGTCTCCATAGCCTCTCTTGTGATGGGCTCGATGCTGACTGAGTCGGTCTCCTACACACAGGACCCCATTCTCTACCTCAAACTAGCCTTCACCGCCACCTTCTTCGCTGGCCTATTTCAGGCCTCACTGGGTCTCCTAAGGTGAACCATCTTCACCAAGTTTGATATCACAGAAAAGCCAACATTGTGGTTCCGCTCCCGTGTTCTTCAAACAGTCTGACAGATATTTGACAAGTTGTGGATGATCTTACAGGTTGGGATTTGTAATAGATTTCCTGTCTAAGGCAACGCTGATTGGGTTCATGGCCGGGGCCGCTGTCATTGTAGCATTGCAACAGCTGAAGGGTCTGCTTGGGATTGTGCATTTCACAGGCCAGATGCAGTTTGTTCCTGTCATGTCCTCCGTTTTCGGAAATAGACACGAGGTAAACAAATCTTGCTGACACCCATTTGGTCACCAGATTAACTACGTGAAATGTTGGAAATCTCTAAACAGACACACTCGAAGATGTTAAGAAAACATCAGCTGAGATGAAGATAAGATCCTAGCATTCGGAGTTCAACCTGTCCCTGCTTCCAATGCAAGAGATTCTAAGTTTTTGTTTTGTGCATTTAATATTGCAGTGGTCTTGGCAAGCTGTGGTGCTGGGTGCATGTTTCTTGATCTTCCTGCTGACAACGAGGCACATTGTAAGTGAAAATCCTATCAGTACTTCTCACGGGGAGTTCTCTATGTATACTCGATTAGCTTCTTTGCGCTTCCGATTCAGTTATGTATGTGTTATACGTAGAGCATGAGAAGGCCAGAGCTCTTCTGGATCTCTGCTGCTGCTCCCTTGACCTCAGTGATCATCTCGACGCTCCTTGTCTACCTCCTACGGTCGAAGGCACATGGAATCTCAATTGTACGAACTGAGGTCCCTCACCCTAAAAAATATTTCTTTCTATCATAGCAAAATACCCAAACTTGAATTTCTATTACATTCTCTGGTAAGTATTATAACCATGATTTTTCTTTGTACATGTTCTTCTGCAGATTGGACACTTGCCAAAAGGGGTCAACCCACCTTCCTTAAACATGTTGTATCTCGGTGGCCCACATCTTGCTCTTGCTGTAAAAACTGGTCTTGTTACCGGGATTTTGTCTCTGACTGTAAGTAAACCGTTTCCATTCCCCTCGTGTCATTGTAATTAAGGAATCAAGTGCAGAGAAATGGAAATGATGTTCCATGTTGCATGGCAGCATTAATACGAGATGCTATCACTGATAGCTAGAAACACAAAGAGCCTGTTCGAGAGTCTTTTTAGATCAATAAAATGACTTGTTTAAGTGTTTTTCACCTGCTTGTAAAAAACGAAGTGTTTTCTTCACCAGCATTAATATTTAAGAATTGGCAGGAAGGGATTGCCGTGGGAAGGACATTTGCAGCCATGAAGAATTACCAAGTCGACGGAAACAAGGAAATGATGGCAATCGGTCTGATGAACATGGCTGGTTCTTGTTCCTCCTGCTATGTCACAACTGGTACCTACCTCTTCTTATACGAGTTCTGCCCCCTCAACTGTTACTGCGTGTCTATGAGTGGAGTATGCATGCTTTCTCTTTTACCAGAGTAACTCTGGAAAGATAGTTGTCGGGTCGCAGATTATGAGGCATGATAGATTATCCTGTTAAGAAGTGAAATCAATTTTCTCTCTGACTTTTTGCCGATTTCAACCAAAGAAACAATTCTGATAACATGCTACTTCTTGTTTCATGATCTTTCAGGTTCGTTTTCTCGATCTGCAGTCAACTATAACGCTGGAGCACAGACAGCAGTTTCAAACATAGTAATGGCAGCGGCAGTTCTAGTGACTCTCCTCTTTCTCATGCCCCTGTTTTATTACACTCCAAATGTCATATTAGCAGCTATCATCGTCACGGCTGTGATTGGCCTTATAGACTATCAGGGAGCATATTGGTTGTGGAAAGTTGACAAGCTTGATTTCATTGCTTGTCTCACGTCCTTCTTTGGAGTTCTCTTCGTCTCCGTGCCTCTCGGTATTGCCGTTGCAGTAAGTTCACCAAGCATCTCTAATTCGACAAGCTTCTCTTCAAATACTGTGTGATAACTGGGATTTTCGCAAACAAAGATTGAACTCCCCTTGTTAGATACTTTCTCTTGCATTGTAGAATTTGAATTTGAAGTCCAAGGGTCAGGACACTGGGATCCGAAATCTGTTACTGTGATTGAAAAGATTCTCCAAGTTACCAAAACGTTAACTTTCGATAACAAATCTGACGTATGTGCATCACATGCAGTTGTTCTGCTTGATTAACTGAAGGAGTCAACTGATTCGTTTTCAGGTTGGAATTTCGGTTTTCAAGATCCTCTTGCATGTCACTAGGCCGAACACGGTTGTTCTTGGTAACATTCCCGGAACTCACATATACCAGAGCCTTATCAGATACAGAGAAGCCGTCAAAGTGCCTTCATTCCTTATACTTGCGGTTGAGTCTCCCATTTACTTTGCCAACTGCACCTACCTTCAAGAAAGGTCAGTTCTAACTCATAGACATTGATGAAATCTCGCAATGAATCAATCATAGCCAAGTCAACCCTTCTGCAATCATGTCCATTGATTGAGGATGCTCAAAATAGAAATGTCTTTGAGAAAGATTTTGTTCTATTTACAGGATATTGAGATGGGTTAGGGAGGAGGAAGAGTGGATAAAAGAGAATCATGGGAGCACACTCAAGTGTTTAATCTTGGACTTGACTGGTACGATATATACCTTTGTACCGCTATGAACATTTCACTGCAATCTCATGAATCCATCTTAGTCCAAATAATTGCAAATTTGCTTATCGAAATTCGTCTTTTTCTCTTTCAGCTGTGACTGCCATTGATACAAGTGGAATCGATGCCATCCAAGAAATCAAGAAGATGCTCGACAAAAGATCCATACAGGTACAGAATAGGTCCACAGCTTGGCCCAAGTATCATATGATAATGTTGGTCAAGACTATTCACTTATTTTTTGACATGCTTCTGATATGCTTCCCTTTGATTTAGCTTGTTCTGACGAATCCCGTGGCCAACGTGATGGAGAAGCTGCATCAGTCAAAGACATTGGAGTACTTGGGACTGGATGGCATATATGTAACGGTTGGCGAAGCTGTATCCAACATCTCTTCATTATGGAAAGTGCCATGCTTGATCAGTATCTCCTCTGTTTAGAAGCCTCAGGAAGATTATTATATAGAGGAACCGAGGGAACGGAAGCACTGATTCTAGTCACTACTAGAGAGTTGACAGCCGTTTGGCTGGTGCTTGTCCGAGTAAGGTTCTAGGAGTGAGTAGCCTGAGTGAAGAGATGAGTAGGTACTTTCCCCCTTCCTTCTTTCTTCTCTGAGTACAACTTTCGGCTGTAAGTTTTTCTTCTGGCTGAACGCACAGGTGGCCGGCAGGCATATAAATGAGCTGTGCTCTTCTAAAGAACACATTTTCGAAGCCCTTTAGATGATAATCGGGTTATCCACATTCCCATTGCTGGTGCTCATTAAAGAGCTCGATGAATGTTCGTGTCGTATCTTGAATGAGAAAACAGGAAAACAATGAAACAAAATCAAGTATATGGAAGTAAGAATTTCACCAGACAGTCGACTCCACTCCTTGGATCACCAAATATGAATGACTGCCAGGAATCTCTCTACACATTGCGTTTAATTCATAAACGGTCGAGTCCAAATCATGATGTGGTCATTAAGCTTCAAACTCGAGAAAACATCAGCTACAGCACCCTGTCCTCGGAGGAATTTCATCCCATGTAAGTGCCATCTTCGTAAAGCCCAGCTCGGTTGAAGCTTGTCCTGATGAACCAAACGAATCAAGCTTTCTACAATACGGCAGACTCTTAAGCAATAACTTGCTTTCACCATAAAAAAATCCCATGAACTGCAAATAGATCCAGATTACAGGCACAAATACATCAGAAAAAAAGAATTGAGACATTTAGGATGAACATGCAAACGAAGAAAATTTAAGTGGAAATTCAATTCTCATTCACCACCCTACAAGAGCTGCCACTGCCACCATTCTTAGGCAATGGTTGATTTGACAATATCCTTTCAGAAGCGATTTGTTCAATTGGCTTTCGACAACTCGATGTCAATGTTGTGTGGAAGCCAATCTTAATACAGATAAACATAACGCGAGGCCCTTTTCATTGGATTCTTGGGAACAGTTTCTTCAATTTTCTGGTGATGTGAACATGTATGTAGTGGCAATGAACCATGCAAAATAAGTAATGACCAACACATCCTTCGGCTAGCCTCATGATGGGCCCATATAGGCCCATTTGATCTCTCTCTCTCTCTCTCTCTCTCTCTNCTCATGTGCAGGCCCATTTGATCTCTCTCTCTCTCTCCCCCGCCTCAGAGTCTGAAGCCGTATATGCCTTATTCGCTAGCCTCGGTTGCTTCATTTTCCCGTGAAATTATCAGAGATGGGTCCTCTTCAGAATCTTAATTAGGGTCCTCTCTCGAAGGGAACTTCGTGCTTTGGGTTCTGCAGTGACGGCTCACCGGCCTTTCTGGAGGTAAGAGCTAGATCTCTCAGTATTTCTTCTTCTGGGAAGTTCCGGCTGAGCTAGACAAGTTTTGTTTCTGGGTGCTTGGTGTATGATTCTGTGAGCCGATTCTTCATGTGATACCGATCGGAAGTGTGTTTTTAGGCAAACGCTCCCTGAGCAATAAATTCGAGCACTCAGGTCTTAGGGAAGAAGCGGCCTCGCTGATTTCGCATCAAACTTGCATGGCAACTAAAATTTTGAGGTTCAGGTGATTTGAGAGTAAAATCATCTACTTGGCCGTTCCGTTCCTCTTCCTGATCCAGAAATGTGACTGCTACTCTGATAAGAGAAATTGGAAGAGTTTCGGTGCAATTAAGGAACGGTCTTTATTTCGAAGTTATTCTGTGTGCAATTGCCAGGTCTCGAGTGGCACCTAGAATTTTTCCTGAAATTGGAGATGCTGGAGATTTTTTTGGAGTGAGGTCTCCGTTTCTTTTTTCTTGTCTGGATTCTTACTTAGTTGACCGTTAGCTTTGAGTTATTTGAATGGATGATGTGGAGGGTAATGCCCGGCATGCACTTAACCCTGGAGCAGGTAATCAGCAATCTGGTTACGTATCTCCTGCTAACATCCAGAAGTTTCCTGTTCGAGACATGCAGCATTTTAGACTGACCAGTAATCAGTACCTTGGCCACGAGGAGGATGGCAGTGACGATGAAGATGATGAGGAAGATTTAGGGGATGGAGTTGGTATTAAGAATCATCAGAATAACAGCATTAGGGAAGGGGCTAATGACTTTGATGATGAGGAGGATGAGGATGATGATGATGAGGACGGCGAAGATGATGGTAATACTGAGCCACAGAAGAACTTTGGTGGAACTGCTGGAGTCTCAGAAAGGCACACTGAGAAACAGAAATTAAATGGTGTAGTTTCAAGCTATGAGTTTGCCCCTCGTGTGCCTCCCCCACAAGCAGACTTGTTGGCAGCAGCTGCCCCATCATCAGCCCCCAAGTCCTCCTCTGGTGGTCGGAATGCCCTAACTGACTGGACTGAGACTGAGACGTTCGTTCTTCTGGACACATGGGGTGACCGTTTCCTTCAGCATGGGAGAAAGAGCCTCCGGTCAGAGGAGTGGCTGGAGGTGGCTGAGAAGGTCTCCAAGGTGTCAAAGATTGAGAGAACTGATGCTCAGTGCCGGAATCGCTTGGATACACTGAAGAAGAAGTACAAGAAGGAGAAGCTTAAGCTAGCAAATGATGGTGGCAGTGCTCCTAGTAAATGGGTGTATTTCAAAAAGATGGATGCTCTAATGTCATCTCCTCCCCAGAAACGATCTCTGGCTGCTGGCCTTTCTTGTGGTGTGGACTCGGGAGAGTATGTGTACATGGAACCTAGGGTTCACCTTAACCGGGCTAATGGGATGGATAAAATGAGGGATAGCCCAGGGTGCTCTGAATTTTCGGACAGGGATGTAGAGGACCATGATTCTGATGGATTGCTGCCTAAGAAGAGGTCTCGAAGAGAGTCTAATGAAGGGTCTTCGTTCAAATTGCTTGCTGATTCAATATTCAAGTTCAGTGACATGTACGAGAAGATTGAGAAGAGGAAGAGTCAGCAGATGGTAGAGATTGAGAGGATGAGGATGGAGTTCCAGAGGGAGTTGGAGGTGCAGAGGACGCAGATAGTGGAAAGGGCCCGTGCAGAAATTGCAAAGATCATGGAGTGCGATGACGATGGAAATGATAATGATAACTCAGGTTAGAATGCGGGCAGGTGACTCATTAACTGGTATGATGGGGAGTGTCCATCATGTGTTTAAGGTTAGGCCCGGTTACACAGACCGGTGGCTCTGGGTTGTAATGTAAACCGTGGGTTTAAATTTATCATTTCAGGCAGAATAATGTCTTGTGTAGTTGGCACTTGATTCCATATACTCGTTGCAAATTGGCGTATCAGAGGAACGTGATATCACTTAAATGATTAGTCTTCAGCAGGATACTAGTCCCTTTTTCACTTCTTTTGCTGTTCTGATTAGATGAGAGGCCAATCATGGTGTTGTAAGAAGCAGTTTGTGCGTCGCTTCCGAGCTACTTTTCGTCCTTGTGAAACATCTCTATAGCTCTAACCAGGTTGTGTCATTGATACTTCTGGAGAAAGTAGGCTCTGCTCTTTACATTAAAGAGACCTCAGACATGGTACTCAATACATATCTTATAGCTGTCAGTTTTAGTGACTTCATCAACGACACTGATCAAGATCAACCTATCACCTCATTTAGATTTAAAGCAGGCGCAAATCAAGATCTGTTATGCTTAATTAACATAACTGGAGTAGCAAAATACTTGTTTCAACTTGCTACTTCGGAACTTCACGAGAAATCTTAGTAGGGCTAAAAATCAACCAGTTGGTCTCACTCAGCTCAAGTAAGATATTCGGACTTTCAAGAGGAAAGAGCTCTCTTGTTAGCTTGATCTACTTGTTTAAAACCCACCAACTCTGCAGGCCGCCCTTCATGTCTATCAACTTGGACCATAACATGGACAAGATAGGCCTCCACAGCTAATTCAACTCGATCTCATCGCATCCATCCAGATATTTGCAGATTCAAATACGCTCCTGAAAGCAGTTAGTACACACTGGAAATTTTCTGTGATTAGGCTCCCTGATTCTTTTTCACCTATATCAAGAGTCGGGAGCCCAACCCCACAAACAGCATAAACTCAATCCCTTGAAGAATTTCAAGAGGAAAGTCGAATAAATGTGTCACCCAGATTTCCCCTTGGAGAATCACCCGAGGCGACAGCCGGAAAGAAGTGTTCCCCTGCCTCGTGCATCAGAGCATGAGATCAACTCCGGAAATTCATCTACTGAGGTCGACGGAGGTAGACAAAAGAAGTGGTGCATGTGCTCTCCAACGGACCATCCAGGTTCGTTCGGGTGCAGATATCATCACTCCAAGTACAAGTGGCTGATGGGTCGACCCCAAGCACAGATTAGTCAGTTCAGGTTTTCTCTGAATGTCACTTCCACTCTATGTAGATACACAGCTCTCTTGGTTGCCCTTGAGTTCACATCTGCACTGGAGCGGTCAGTCATGCATGTTGCTTAGTTATATTCCAAACTCAACTTCTTCGTTATTTAGATTCCTTATACTCAACAGGATCTTGCTAGACAATGAAACTGTCGCCTGAATATCAAATTACAAGCAGGAGTTGTCACCTCCGAATGCTGCAAGTTAAGAAAGATCCCCAAGTATTCATCCGCTGATGGCATTAAAAAAGCCGTCTTCTGCCTCTGGATGACAACAATGCTTAAGTGATATGTCACACATTCGATCACGGGCCTAAACTTCTCAATCAGTTGAATAGGACTCTCGAAACTGTAGCGGGTAACCTCGTACCTATCTCTGTCATGTCCAATTATGTTGTTTCTCAGCAGCCGATTTTGTTTTTGACAAAATGGAAACAGAAGACAATGCCACCACTTCGTGCGGAGAGTGGAGTGTCCATCTCCACAGAAGAAGAATTGAACTTGATTGTTCCTGCAAAAACTATACGACCAAAGCAGAGTATGAAAGCTTATCACCTTCTATAGAACTCATCGGCAGTGTCAGTAGTCCCGATACATTGTCCGTCAATCGCCATTGTAGAGATTTTGGAATTATACACCTCGGCCTTTCTCAAAGTCTTGAATTCGAGATCTTAAAGCTGTGAGAAAACGTCAATCAAATTCATGCTATTAATCATGTTGCTGGGTTCGAAAGTCGTGGAAGAGATGGAACGAAGGCCTCTCTTCCAAGCTCATATTTGGGCTTAAATCATTGATCGTCTCGGCCCATGGACTACGGCCCAAACGACTAGCCGACTCATTCGGCACAGGTCGAGTCGGCCGTCAATACTCATCCGGCACAATTTGACGGATCACAGCACGGCTGTTATTTCCGCTGCACCACCCCTTGATTAGGGTTTCCTCTGCAAATTCCCCTGGTTCCAGATTCCGGCGAGTCTGTGCGGGCTATTCGACCCAACAAGTCGTGCTCCGTCTGACCCTTAGCCATGGCCACTGCTTCAGGTAGTGACGTCTTTTCCACGGGCCGAAGTTCTCGAGTACTCCCTTAGCTAATTCCCCACTCCTTGAGGTTCTGGAGTTGGACTCTAGGAATTGTTTTGGATTGAAAGGGGTGTTTCGTCCGAAGATGATTTCTTTTCCGGGGGAGATTTTTTGGTTAGTTATTGGCTCAATCTGATCAGACGTGATCTTATGGTCAGTATAAGTCGAATTTTGCTTCATTTGGGTGCTTGGCGATGTTTTCTGCCGGGGGCCTTTCCATTGGCTTCATCTGTGCTTTACAAGTGATTTTCTTCCATCTCAAGACCAAGATTAGGGACAAGAATCTTACCGCTGAATTTCTTATGTGAAAATTGGGGATTATTATTTTCTATTTGAGTGCCGCTTCATTCTTTCCTTTTTTTTTTTGGAAATTTGAGGATTATTATCATGTTTATTTTCATCAATATATGCTGAACCTTTGCAACCTTCAAATGTTGCAGCGGCATTCAAATCCAGAGAGGATCATCGTAAGCAATTGGAATTGGAGGAAGCGCGGAAAGCCGGGCTTGCTCCAGCTGAGGTTGATGAAGATGGGAAAGAAATTAACCCTCACATTCCCCAGTATATGTCATCCGCACCTTGGTATCTCAATGCTGAGAAACCAGTAAGCTACCATGCTGCTATATCTATTTATTTATTTCTCTTAGGCAGCAAGCCATTTTATGTGCTTAATTGAGAAATTTTTGTGCTTTAAAAGAGCTTGAAACATCAAAGGAAGTGGAAGTCAGATCCAAATTACACAAAATCCTGGTATGATAGAGGTGCAAAGATATACCAGGCCGATAAGTACCGGAAGGGAGC
Organism: Sonneratia caseolaris; assembly: GCA_900006705.1. Lineage (NCBI taxonomy): Eukaryota > Viridiplantae > Streptophyta > Magnoliopsida > Myrtales > Lythraceae > Sonneratia > Sonneratia caseolaris. The sequence goes on from CXYZ01001674.1 coordinate 32,332, forward strand.
TTGTGAAAAGTAAGTTGACCTTACTGTTCTTTCTAGTATGCATATTCTCCCTACGCTCCTTGCAGCATCATTACCAAAGCATTGTTAGAGCATATAAAATTGGCTCTGTTTTCCGTGAAGATATCTGCATAGGTTGTACTTGCACTGCAGTTATTGTCTTTTTTTTAATATATATTGGTTCAGTCACTGCAGTTATTGTCAACCAGTCTATATGTTTGCCTGGAGGTTTCCTCGGCTCTTTGGTGTTAATCTGGAGACAATAGTGGTTATAATTTGAATGGGTGACCTGAGTATATGGTCAGGCCATGATGATAGTGCTACTATTTTCATTATTTCATTTCATCTTTTGTTTGATTCTGAATGTTCTACAACCTGCAATACACTAATTTCTTTATGCCATCTTTTCATATAACTTTGGTTTGTGTGGAAGTGTATACATTTTTATTAACTTGTCTTAAATGATGTCTGTTTTAACATATGGTTTTCCATTTGCTTTGTTATAGTTGTGGTGCAATGACACATGATGTAAAATCATGCATGGACAGGCCCCGTAAAAAGGGGGCAAAGTGGACAAACATGCACATTGCACCGGATGAGAAGATAGAGACATTTGAGTTGGACTATGATGGCAAACGAGACCGATGGAATGGATATGATGCATCAACTTATGCTCGTGTCATTGAGAGATATGAAGCAAGAGATGAGGCTAGAAGGAAGTATCTGAAAGAACAGCAACTTAAGAAATTAGAGGAGAAAAACAATAAGCAGGATGGTGAAGTCGAGGTCAGTGATGAAGAGGATGACGAAGATGATCTGAAGATTGATGAGGCCAAGGTCGATGAAAGCAAGCAGATGGACTTCGCAAAGGTGGAAAAGCGTGTCCGTACTACTGGTGGTGGAAGTACAGGAACTGTCAGGTATTTTTCAGTTATCCATGAACAAGTTGCCCTCCTACAAGTCTATGAATTCAGTCTGTGATAGTTCATTAATTTATTCATTATGACATTGACCATTAAGTTCCCTTGTTGCAGAAATCTGCGTATTCGGGAGGACACTGCCAAATACCTACTGAATCTCGATGTTAATTCTGCATATTATGATCCTAAAACTCGGTCCATGCGTGAGGATCCTCTTCCTGATGCTGATCCAAATGAGAAATTTTATGAAGTGAGTTCCTTTCAAGATTGTGGTATGGCCCTTTGTGTTATCTTTGGCTACTCCAATTTAGACAAATGGTTTTGCTTGATGGTTCCTGCAGGGTGATAATCAGTATAGAGTGAGCGGGCAAGCTTTGGAGTTCAAGCAACTCAATATTCATGCTTGGGAAGCTTTTGACAAGGGTCAAGACATCCACATGCAAGCTGCTCCTTCTCAAGCTGAGTTGCTGTATAAGAATTACAAGGTTATCAAGGAGAAGTTAAAATCGAAAATGAAAGACACGGTCCTTGAGAAATATGGAAATGCTGCCAGTGAAGAAGAATTGCCAAGGGAGCTTCTCCTGGGTCAAACGGAGAGGCAAGTTGAATATGATCGCGCTGGCAGAGTTGTTAAGGGCATGGTATGTAATGGTACTTGTTACCTTGTTAGTGTTTTGTTTGGCTGTACTTACTGGCATCTTTCTGTCCTAAAGGAGATGGCTCTTCCCAAAAGCAAGTATGAGGAAGATGTTTACATCAATAACCACACAACTGTTTGGGGATCGTGGTGGAAAGATCATCAGTGGGGTTACAAGTGCTGCAAGCAGACAATTCGCAACAGTTACTGCACGGGAAGTGCTGGAATTGAGGCTGCTGAAGCTGCAGCTGATCTGATGAAGGCTAATATAGCCCGTAAAGCAGCAAATGAAGGTCAATTTTCAAATTCAACTTTTTTTCTAGGATCTAGCCAATTGTTTGCATACTTTCTCACCAAATGAAATTTGCTGGCAATTACAGAGGCTCCTGCTCCAGCAGAAGAGAAGAGACTTGCAACGTGGGGTAGTGAGGTTCCTGATGACTTGGTGCTCGATGAGAAATTACTTGCTGAGGCATTGAAGAAGGTAAATTAGGAATTAGATTTCCTCTTTGAGCATTGATTTTTGGAGTTTTACCCTACGAAATTATTAATCTGAATAGCTGAATATACTTCTGCTTNCGGATTTTGGGAGTTTTACCCTATGAAAGTATTAATCTGAATAGCTGAATATACTTCTGCTTGTCATTTTGATTTGACATTTTCCGTGTATTATATTGTTTGACCAGGAGGATGAAAGGAAGAGAGAAGAAAGGGATGAGAGGAAGCGCAAGTACAACGTTAGATATAATGATGAGGTATTACTCGGTCATTCCATCTTATCTATTGGGCCATGACTTCTGCTATTCCAGGCTGTACTTGGTGTGGTATTGTTTTATGACATGATTATTGCATCTGGCAGGTCACCGCTGAGGAGATGGAGGCATACCGGATGAAGAAGATTCACCACGATGATCCTATGAAGGATTTTCTACACTAGGGTAACTCTAATGGTTTGAGCTCAAATTTGGAAGTTGTCAAACCTGTGTTCATCGTGAAAGGTGCATAAGATGGATGACAATGGGTGGAGGCTTATTTTCGGTTTCTCATGCCATTAGCACTGCTGTTTCCCGATGTTTTGCTTGTACTATGATTTCCCCTTCTCATATTACCAACTGCAACTTTGTATATAATTATTAGCAGTTTATAGGGGACCTCCTGGCACTGGTTGCTGATACATTCCTGTAATTGATTGTTACGTATTCAGGTTCTTTCACGTGAAGGTTTACGAAACTGTCCGATCAGCTGTGGCCATTTCTCAGGCGGCGGCGAGCACGGCCGTACACAGTTTGCTTGGAAGGAGATCGGTTCCTTGCTTTGTCACAGTGGCTTGCAGTGTGCTCTGCAAATAATGCAACTTTCTCTCAATTCTTGTTTTCCTTGCCTGAAACAAGCAAATTCTTATTTCTCATGCGTGTACATGATACATATGTATAAGAGAATGTCACCCTGTTGAACTTCCAGAGGAAAAGCGAGTCCGCGTTTCAACGCTACCCCAGAAAGGAAAGAAGCACACACTTAATTCAAGAACAAATGCATACTTACACAGAGTAATATGGCTGGCGTGTGAGAACTAACGAATGTTTTTTATTGATCCCACCAATCATATACACGTATGAGGAGGACACACTTGCACACGTTATTCAGAAACAAAGAGGAGGATATCACTCAACCGTCGACTTCTTACCATATACAGTGGTCTCCGGTGACTGCTGCAGTATGGATATCAGGTCATAGTACATTTTGGAGCAGCGAGCAGCGAAGTTCTCCAGAGCAGTGAAGAGTTCGGGCATGCGGTTTTTAAAACTCGTCAGCGATTTGTCTCTCACCTGCTGGCAAGTTGTCCGGTAAGCGTCCAGCTCTTCCTCTAACCTCTTCTTCAACATCTCCAGCACCAGCTCCTTCTCGACCAGGGTGATCCTGTGGCGCTCGTCTTCCACCTCCATGTCATCGGTCGGGGTCCGCCGCTCCATCAGTTTCCTTTTCCAGTCCTCAAAGCTCCGCTCCTTGCGAGAGAGCTCCTTCATCGTTTCCTCGCACCTCATTCTCTGCTTCAACTCCTCCCGTTGGACATCCACAAGAGTGTCCATAACAGCATGGAAGTTATAGATAGCAGTCCGTGCAAGATTATCCTCGAGTTGACCGAGGGAATCCTGCCAAGCGAGGAGGAGTTTCTGGATTGGGGGTCTCTGGATTCGAGGAGGGGAAGAAGCTCTCTCATTCAAGCTGCTCTCTATTGGGATGAGGCTCAGCCTCAACCAATTGTAGAGTGCTTTTATGTATTTCCTCTGATTATCCACAAGTGATCCAAACTGAATGTGCCACTCTCCAACAACATTAGAAAGCTGAACAGTTCGACTGTGATGGTGGTCACTCGTCTCGTTGGTTGATTGGGAGATGTCTACATTTCTCAAGTCAAGAACAATCTTGTTCTGATTCTGATAGTGGCCCTTCATTGTCTCCCACATTTGAGCCATCCTGTATTCAAAGAGGAGTTAGTCTGCCTGTGTTTATTTTCTTTCTTTTATTAGAATAAAATTCAAATGCAACCCTTCAGCCAGAAAGTACTAAAATTGTCTACTTAATAAAAGAATTGGAAGAAAAAAAATCAATCTAACTGCAACTTTCTCATAACAAACCGATAGAATCAAACGGTGAAAAATAGCTTGAGAAAGACTTACTAAACCTCAATGAAAATGGTATGAGATTTTTAATTCTAAGTCACAATCCAATATGTGCCAGACAGGATTATGGTTAATGATGCAGTGTAGCCATTGAACACGAATTTTGATTCTGGAACAGTATGCATAACTTATGGCACAAGAGGACCAAAGAAGAGAACAATGGCAAGATCTAACTTGCAGTGTGGACCCCTTGAAGTGCAAATAGAGCTTGGGAGGAAGGCATATTATAAAAACAGATAATAAATTAACGGTGAACTCAACATCTAAATCATCTTCAGAGGAAAAATGTTAGACGGAATATAGAAACTAAAAGATCCAACATAAGTTCTTGCATGAAGCAGCAATTGCACATCTTATAAAAATCTAGTATATTCAAGTGTGCAGGTGACAACTTACCCATCCACAAGCTCAACAAGCTTTTGGCACAACCGTTCATCTCTCAGGTGATTTATTTCCGAAACAGTTGAATCCATGGATTGCATATCAACAATGTGTCTTGTGTGAAGAAGACTCACAGCCGCTTTTATTTTCTCCAAAGACTCGGAACTGGTGTTACGTTGCTTTTTCTTATTAAGCATAGCAACCTTCTTCTGGTACTCTATTTTCAATTGCTCACCTCCCTATCCATAAAATAAGCTTCAAATAACATGACCAAAGCAGTAGCAAAAAAACTAACAATAAATTGAAAAATAGTGGCAAAAATGCATTCTTTCAGTAACTGCAAATTCTTCTCATGAAATTATAGCCTAATTTTAAAAGATTTGCAGGCAAATCTTGCACCATCAAATGGGTGATGGAACTTGAATAACAAGTAAACATAGAAAATTACAATAAACAAGGCAATAATCAACCAAGCACATACCTTCACTTCATCGTACAACTTCTTCTCCCACGCCAACAACTTATCCAACACAATGGCATGAGTTTCATTTTCCTCAGAATCAGAGTCATCATGCACATCATCAGCACTCGGCAATCCGTGAAATGACCGATTCCAAGTAATAACACGCATCACTCTATCTGAATGGTTGATATGACCTAAAAAAGGTGATCTCGACACTATAAGCATCAATGCTAGAAAAGAAAGCAGGCATTTTTATATAATACAGAAAGGAACGACTATAATCAAAGGTGGACTGCCCAGTGATTTAAGGATTAACCACTAAAGCATTACAAGTAAGTTATCATTGGGTTATATTTTCTCGTGCTACTGTAGTGAAGTTCAGAAATTATTGAGATTGAGATAATGTCCACAACAAGGATTATACGACCATAAAAAATAACTGACCAAAAAAAACATCTAGACTCCATTCATCAACATCAAACGTATCAGAAAACCAACTAAAAGTTGGATTTTTTTTTTTTACCTCTGTTATCTGCAAAATTAGAGTGGTAATGCAACCGAGTGGCCTCCAGCATCTTCGACACTTCTTGCGCACTCTCTGAAGCCTTCAGGAAGTGATCATCAAGCTCCACAAATAACTGGGCTAAATTCACACTCTTGGATGGCCTGTTTCCTTCAGTTCCCCTAGACTGTGCCTTCCCTTTCCTCAATGTCTTTCCTCCCACTGCAGCTGGCGGCTGTTGGGGTAGCTCTACCACCTTCTCCACCGCTGGTGGTGGTGCCATATCAGCACGATCTTCTACTCTCCGAGGCATTTGATCGTAGACCTTTGCCTCAATAGGCTGCTCATCAACCTTGACGTCCTCCACCACTTCACTCAAGCTCGGACCAGGTACATTCTCTGGATGAGCGAAGAAGAAATCGTAGACGGGGTTGTCCTGGAGAGAAGTGACAGGAGGCCGGCTCTCCACTGGAGGATCTGGCACTGTATGCTGTCGAGATGGCAGCTTCTGAGGTGGCTGAGCCCGAGACCTGCTGCTCCTATGCCGCAGACTGCCGCTCGCCTCGCTCTCCAGCTCATTCTCCTCATCAGCCTCCTGGATCGTCGGCTCCACTCGCCTGACCGCCTCCTTTAGTATCTTCATTTCCGGGGCGCTCGATGCCCGCTGGAGTGGCGAGAACGACGGTTCAAAGTTTGGAAGCGGTGGTGGAGGCGGAGTCGGCTCATATAGGAGTTGACCTGCTGCGGGAGGGGGACCCGTCCGGGTGGGAGCGACCTGGTGGGGGTTTTGGACCTCGCCCTGGGCGTAGTCGCTAAGGGCGGCGCCGGTGTTCTTCAGGGTCATGGCAAAGGTGGAGTGGGCCGCAGCAAATGCGTTCCGGAAGGCCACAGCGTCGCTCATGTGCTGCTTCCGCTCCTTGCATCGGATAACCGCCTCCTCCTCGATCTTCGATTGCGTGCATCCCATAGCTCCGGCTCCTTGCCTCTACAATTGCATGTCAGGGAAGCACCAGATCCACGATCAGGCCCTTTAACGCAGAAATTCTTCCGATGAATCACTCAACATCTGCTACTCATCAATCTCCAATTCCGTGTCCAGACGATCAGTCCGACTCTTCGGTCTTCGGTCTTTCGTCTCCAATTTGCTGCGGCGAAGCAGAGAGAGAGAGAGAGAGAGAGAGAGAGAGAGAGAGAGAGAGAGGGCGGAAATTTCGATGAAACGACAACGTTTGGCAGGCGGCGTGGAGAGCCTAGGGACTTTGAAAGAATAGGAATATGGAGATAAGGATTGAACTTATGTCTGTCAGAAAGGATTTTTTTATGATTACCAACTTCGAAAATACTCTCAATTTTTCATTATCTTTAAGTTTAATTTAATTACAAAATCTGAAAAGTACGCACTGAACATTGCCAGCCGAAATGGAGAAATTTTCCTTGTAAATGCTTAGTATTTATTATTGATCGATTTGTGCTGAAGGGAAGTGACAGAATCAGCAGCAACGACACAGTGAATGGAAAGAAAGAGGAAAGCCATTTGGGTCGTCTCAGGACGAGGAACGTTAGATGGGTCGATTGGCACTTCGGGGCAGCTACGGAGATTTTAGGCTCAAGGGTTGAGATATAGTGTGGATGATATCGTTCACGTCCACAGTTCATCTGAGTCTACCGGTCGATGTTTTTGTTAACTGAATGTGATTCTCGATAAGGGAGAAGAGGAGTGGAGAACAGGTTCTTGGCCTAAAAGCAACTCTGGGACTGGACACCATTCTCTTCTCCGCTCTGCTGCCAGCAGACACTTCCTAAAGAAGCTTCTCATATCTGCTGCAGTGGGTACTCAGCATCCTCGAGATATTCGAGCTTATCTTCACCTGAGAAACCTGATAGAAGCAATTGAATGTAGTGCAGGAATTTTATCGGATATTTGAAGAAGATTAAAGCTGGAAACAGAAGAAAGTATTCAACTGGCAGAAGAGAGGTACCAGTAGACTTGAAACCAACACAATGGACAACATGGACCTATACAATGGAATGCTCATAAAATCAGGACCGTAAACTTGAAACCAGTAGAATCGCAGGTATACAGCTCTGCGGACTTCTTTCAGCATTTACAAACAGAAGATGAACCCCAAAAGAAAAATGATAAATCTTACGAGATTCTTCCTCAAAGTTTTACAGAGTTTCCTCTAAGGTACTTGATCTCCCAAATCTCTACATCATTTCCTCGATCATAGGATACCACGTACTGTGGAATTTGAGTAAGATCAATGCGTCTGCCCACAAAACCCAGGACCTCCTTGGGGTCGAGAACGTTCGATCCTACATCATTCATTCATTAATCTCAGTATAGTCCCTCAAGGAACATTAGGATCAAATTGATTTAGGACGACAGAATGAAACGGCCATATAACATGAGAACGGTTTCCATGGTGGTTTCAATTGATTCCTTTTCAATTGCTTACTCCGGAAGTGATATAAAGTATTCCCATGACTTACCTCCCTCATCTCTGATGTAATCTCGGAAGTGGGAATAACCATTTGCAACAACATCCATGTCACTGAGGCTGAAATTATATCGTTTTTCCAACGCCAAATATAGAACCTGAAATGATTGGAACCAACTTATTTTTATCACAGATGGAGCTGAGGTAGGAATAATTGGTAACCATTTACCCAGCAAATATAGCAAAACAGATAGCATGATAAGACAGCTCAAGCATAAAGAATCCAAAATAGAGAGTTCATGTCTTCAAATATCACATATATGATCTCTAGCCATCTAGTAGTGAAACTAAAATGCTAATATATACCTTCTCTGTTCCTCGAGACATCAATCTCTTCAAAGTGCTGAATAAAGCATCAGTCAGATCATCACTATATATTACATCAGCAGCTAAAAGTAAAGAAGCGCTCTCAGCTTCTTCAACTTCAGAGCAACTCCATGAGTACCTAAAAGATTTATTATGTTTCTGCATAAGGATCTCCATCACACACCATCAAAATGATATTTCAATTGTAAAGACAGTGCAAAAGAAGCACTAATTCTGCCTTTCTTGTGATCCAGCATTCTGACATCTTACTTCAGGAGGCCACTGTCTAAGCCAATCAAGTTCACGTACACAAACAGCAGCTTTATAATTAAGAAGTCCATGATTGAGGTGCACATTCTTTAAGCAGTTGTCCAGGATATCAGCTCCATGATCTGGGAACACTTAGAAAGCTATGCTTGTTAAAATTAACTTTGGACATAAAGCCACTATGATCCTATGAGAATTGTAACTATCAATTCTTTCAAAATACTAGTAGGGATGATCCTATTTCATGAAATCAAAGGATAGCTAGAAATGGTTCCTAAAAGGCCAATTCAACCTACAAACTAAATTATAAGCATAATGAAATCTAGACCTGTGAGGAAAACCTTTATAGCAACACGTGCCAGCAACATACCAACCAGCCCTGGCAAAGAAAGAAAAAGATGTCATACAAGAAATGGAACTCAGGATGCCAACAGATCCCAATCTCAAGAAAACAAATGTTGTTTAAGTACTTTCTAGTGCCAAACAGACTAGTAAAGAGTTTGTTAGGTAGATAGGTTACAAAAACTTGGTTACCACAAAACTAAGCTTTTCTTTTCCCCATGGCAGCTCTTGGAGTGGATTTTCATCTGATAATTTTTGGAGCTCTCACCAAAGTCAGGCAGATTGACTGAGAGACATATATTATTTGGTCAGGCAGTAGTTTGAGGCCTGGCTATGATGTGGTACCGCATTTAGGAAACAGTTTGCATAGGTGACCACCCACTCACTAACAACATGGATTTTGCCTAATACCTTCCATAGTTGGAAAGAGTTACTATAAAAAAAAGGTTTTTGGGGAGAATAAACTCTTCATTTATTTTTTTTTTATAAAAAGGAGCTTTTGCCAGCTTCTTTAATTTCCTATTAAGACCTGGCGACATTCACAGGATATGAACCAAAATAAAGTAGAGCAAATGATATTGACAGCTCTGAGGAATGCAACAATGAAGACAAACCTGTTCCAGCACCAAGTTCAACAGAAATGATTCCATCAAGTTTGGATGAAGTAGAAATCATATGCCACACGAAGTCTGACAGTGCTAATTCTGCTTTCCAAACCTGAATGCCAACAAGTTTAGACGTGATGTTACTTAACAAACTGACTGAAAGAAATGATTTTGAAACTGATTAATACCTGTAAACCAACTCTTGGAATGGAAGACATGATATTATGTTGTATGGTCACATAAAAACAATGGGTAGATGGTTCTGCAATATTTTGGGGAAATTTTCCAGTTACGGGAGGAGAGGAAAGAATCTCTAACAAAACCCAAGGTAGACCAGCCAAACAAAAAGATCAGATCAGTGAAAAATACATTTTATCAGAATGGTGGTGAAACATATTCACCTGACATAATTAAGAAATTCCAACTAACTGCTTGGAAATGGAACAAATAATATCAACAAATCTTTCATGCAATTACAAGTAATAGATATAATCAGTCTAAGGCAGAGTCCACCCAGAGGCTGACAGTTTTTTCCTAGGCTATATAACAATAGTTTGTTAAGGAGCAGCATATATGATCTAGTAAACAAGATTTCAGAATAGCCCATAGCAAGCCCTCTTGTATAGCAGGATCTCCCAGAGGATATATGAATTTTCAGCAACTCTTCCCTTTTCTGCCAACTCTTTTAATTTCTTCAATGCAAATTAAGAAGCATTATTGGGGAAGCCACATCTAAACAAGCATTTAAATATTATCGTCCTTGTAGCTTACTGAAGATGTATGGTTTAACTAAAGACAGACAGGCTGCAACAACAAATAACCCAGAAAGCTACTTGACTACTCACTGCTCCGTCTTGTTAGAACAAGATCACCATCTTCATCCACGCAGACCATTTGATGTTTCAGAGATTCATCCTCTCTAGACAGCTCATTATCTCGGCTAAAACAATCTACAAGAGGCCCAAATAACCAATTCAGAGGAAAAGTTTTCAACAAGTTCCTGGCAGTAACTATGTCATCGAACAAAAATGGCCCATTCTTCGATAAGTGTCGATTCTCTGGACTTGGGAACGAGAACGAAAGAATCAAAAAGGGGAAAAAAAAACTACTTTACACAATTTATCATAAATTGGAGCAACAGTAAGATAGCATCACAGCCTTCCCCGTCACCCAAGGAGCAACCAGAAAACAAAGACGACCGTAACTGCAAGGATAACTGGGTAAGAAGTACCGGGTGTAAGGGAGATGTTGAAGCGGGAAATATGGGGACCCGAGATGCCGGGAGGACAACCTATGTGGACCTCACTCATTACCTTCTCCTCCTCCCCCGCACCCTCTTCTTCTTCTCCTCCTCTTTCTTTTGTATCTCCATAGTCCATAGAGAGAGTCGACGATTCAACTCTGGTCTCCATTGATTTCGAGGTGTGATTCGAGAAAGTCGAGGACAACCGATGTCCATGAAGTCGTACAATGCATATGGATGTACATGTAAATTTTAATCCTTCGTAGGGTTTTGAATGAAAGAAAAGATTTTTCCGAGGACTTCCATGGAAAAGTGGGGGAATGTGCTGCCGATCTCTTCTGCAGTCCGCACCGCCCAACACCATAAAGGCATTTCCAATAATTGCGATTGCTAGCTCCGTCGGTCTTCTCCGCTCATCGATCCTCGAAGCTCAAAGGGTGAACTCCGTCGATCATAACCATGTCATCAAAGCAAGGTAATTTTTCGTGCCCTTTTACAGCCTGCTTGAGGCTTGACTTGAAATTTAACCCTTTCTTAGGTTGTGTATTCCGTTCTGGACGTCGAGCTTATGAAAGGTGATTCGATTTCGGGTAGGGATAATTGAAGCGATTTGGTGTGTTTTCAGGTGGAAAGGCGAAGCCTTTGAAGCAGCCCAAGGTTGAGAAGAAAGCGTACGACGAGGTATCTCTCTCCTGTTCGCTGTATTATTGTAATCTTTTCTGGCTCTCCTTTTGATAAGTAAAAGATAGATTAGTGACAACTTGTGAAAATGTTGGCGGAAGCAATGAATAATTGGGGAAATCTGGTACGATTATTTCCTTTACCAAGATCCATGTCGTGTTTCATAAATTTCTTGGGATCCCAGTTATTTGTTCCCGCATATGATTCCGAAATTTGGTCCTTCCCGTCCTTAGCAACTTTGTATGATCTGAAAGGCATCGGAGCCAGCGATTGAAAAGCTTCATAGGTCCATCTGACATCGAACTAAATACTTAGAAGTTTTAGTGATAGGATATCTGCATCTGCCTAGTCTGGATACTTCTAGATTTGGCCTTTTCTGAGTGCTCCTGTTTGTTGTATTCTTAGAAGTCTGGTTAAGTTTCGGTTATATGTGTTCTTGTGCAGGATGATCTTGCTCACCTTCAGAAAAAGAAAGAAGAGGAGAAGGTAAGTTCATCATTCAGATTAGGTGTTTTGCTCAGAAAGTTTCGGTTATATCCCCACCACCGTGCCGTGTGCCCCCCAACGCCACCCAACCACCCCACTCCATTAAGTATAAGATGGTCTTTTCTACAGAACATGATCTATTGCTATCAGTCATCTTTAGAACTGATGTCTGAGCAATCACTCTCATCCTCATAATGCAGAAATATGGTTCACAAACGCAGCTTTCTGCAGTTGGAGGTGGTTCACCCATCTTTTTCCTTGCTCTGTTTTACAGGCATTGAAAGAACTCAGGGCCAAAGCCCAGAAGGGAGCGATAGGAGGTAGTGGCCTCAAGAAGAGTGGGAAGAAATGAGGGCAATATCAGTCAAACAGACTCAACCTAAGCAAAAGAGATTTTTCCCATATGCTGTTCAGTCATGGCTGTTTCTGCTGGTCCTGTTTCCATATGAATCTTTCGTACTGATGTCAACTCCACATACACTGGCCATGTAGTGAAACTAAATGAACTTCGACTTAATAATGTCTTTACCTTTTGTCATATCCCTCTAGATCAGTTTGTTATGCTTGGGGCCAAATACTGGTTGTGCGCCAGTTATCAGGTTTTACTTCCTTTCTGGGTTGAGTTGCGTGTGCACCGTTGTATTTGCTCTCTAAAACTGATTAGGCAGTGAAAGGCCTCAACAGCAATCGTTTGAACAAGATCAATTCGATAATGAGAATGTTACAGAGTGATGAGACCTCTCTGTAGGCATGGAAATCACCAAGCTCCACCAAAATTGAGGATAATTTTACTACACGAGACCAAAAGCAGAATATCTTCCCCTATGTTATTCAAGTATGGTGAACAAATTGCAAGCAGAAGCTGCTCATTTAATGACTAAGAGCAAATGAATGTGCCATATTGGCTGCAACCCATGCAAGCTCTTCCTTGATATCAATCTTCCTAACAGAGGGAACTTCATTGAGTTCAATTACAGCTTGAACGCGCAAAACTATTGGGCATGAAACACTCGTAGAAATTTTAAATCCTCTCAGTCTATTGCTTTTCGGGATTTTCTGGGTCTACCTCCTTCTCTGGATCCTCCTCTTCTTCCTCTTTCTTCTCTTCCTCTTCTTCATCCTCCTCGGGAGGATCTGCAGGCAAAGGGGGAGGCAAGGGTGTTTTCATCGGGCTGAACTGGGGGAAAATATCAGGTCTACGACCAGGCTTTGGTCTTTCCCATTCCTACATAACACAGTTTTAGAGGAATGCTATAAAATCAATATCAGGATGTCAATTAGAGCCAGACAGTACAACAGAAGATAAATTCAACTCCTGATTCTGTATTTCTAATGATCACAGTACAATATTTATGCACCGAATAGCATGACCAGAGTTTACTGACAGGAGTACGAACCACACTAAATTTTGATTTACAAAGGACAATACTATTTCCAGACTAATGAGGCCTGAAAGGGGAAAGACGTGAGGAAGATTGTGATGAATGTATTCTGTAATCGAAGAAGAGAGGTTCATTTGCTCCAGTACAGCAACATATTATGTTTTTTTTCTGCTTAATGCAAGCATATAATGCTCAGAAAAAAGGGTATAGGAACCAAATGGCCTTTTCTTTTTCCTGCAGAGGGTAGGTCAAGAAATCTATTGTGACATCTTAATGTGGAACAGAACCAGTAACTTGACTCATACAGATCTATCAGAGAAGCAACCGGGATGTGCAACATAAGCATACATATTTAGTAGAAAAACATATCAGAAAAACAAATGAGGGTCATGTAACGCGCTCATTGCTGGGTTCATTAGGCATAGAACTCTCCCAGGCCAAAAGAAGTTTAGTTTGCTACTCAATTATCAGTCTAGCCTTGGAAAATCACACAAGCGCAAATCATACCAGTATGATATCCCTCTTCAGGCATTTTTCAAATTCCCAACCCATCAGTCACTAGTCGATTTTCAACCACACCAGAACCAGCAGCTACAAGAGCAAATTCGTTCATCAGCGTTTTTTGGAGGCCTTCTTTTTCCTTCTTCTGCCAGGCCAAGTTGTTTTATCAGTTGAGTATAAGTTCATCCCCAATTTGCTTCGAAACTTACACAAATCTTCGGAAAGTGTCCTTTTTTCATCCTAAGAACATGTCTAAGCATGTTTTCCCGACAGCAATCAGATAACAGGAGGCTGCCGAAACAAATCCTTAACGAAAATTTACTATTTTTCAAGTAAAAAATTTTGAAGCGATGATGCGTGGATTGCTTAAAGATTAATATGTGAGGAAAGAGAGAAGAATGACGCAAAGGAAGAGGACGCTTACGATGGGGAAATCGAGAGGGGACCGGCGCGTAATCTTCTCCTCCTCCGGAGCCATCCGCACGATCTGAGACCGCCTTCGAAGCTGCCAGATACTAATTCTCGGTGTCAAAGCTCCGCTGAACCGGCCTGAGAGAGCCGAAGAGAAGGACGAGCTGGGGATAAGCGACGGCTGGGAGCAGGAGGAATAGCACCCAGGAGAAGGCGACAGGGAGGAGGAAGAGGCCACAGGTGGCGATGAAAGGATGAGATTGAGGGACGGCGACGCCATCAGCGTTGAGGGTTTCGCCGTACAGCAGCGTCGAGGACCTCAGCAACGGCCGCCACAGGAATTGGACCGCAAGATGGTGGCTCGAACAAGAGGATAGGCACATAAAGCACATGAAGTGAAGGACGATGAGGATGGTGCTGATGTAATGGGCCTTAATGGGCTTGAAGATGGGCCTGAAGAAATCATACAGTTAGATGGGGGCCCAATTAATCAATTGTCTTTCTCGGCCTCACGATCTCATATTTAGCAATTTATTTAAATATAAATAATTCATGATCAAGTTGAAATCATGATATTTAGACCTATCAATTCGGTCCGGCTTGAATTCAGCCCACCACCTTGCCCACCTAAAAGTCCCAGCCCAGCCCCAACTGAAACATAGGAAAGAAGAAATGGGCAAGTGGCATATGCTGATAACTATGTAAGAAGCCATTTTTATTTGAATAAATAAGGAGCACGATGGGCTAAGGAATAAAGATTAAATTCAGAATATGTTGTGATATTGTTACACCACGGTCATTTCTCGGCTAGCCGAGTCCTCAATCGGAAAAAAGGACACAAAATGGCGGCGGCGTCGCCACCGTGTGGGACGGGACGGTGGCGTGGCCCTCTAAGGAAGTCTCCGTAATAAAACTGTTGAGCCATTTAACGGTTTAATAATTAATAATGCATATTATGAAAAAGAAATAAACCGCTCGAAGGATGATTGAACCGTGCCGGCTGGATCATTACATTTTCCGGTTTTTAATTACATAGATATAAGGCTCCCAGAATTTGAAGGCCGCGCCCGCGCGCAGTATGATATTTAATTCATAGAATTCGGGAGTTTTTTTTCCCCCAAAATTCGTTATTGCACGTGCGAATTCTTTATGCACGTGCCGCTTCAAAATTCAAACCGAAGCTTAAAATGAGAGAGGGCCAACAGGTCATCTTCAAAAGTTCCATCGTTCGCTTCACTGACACCCTGTCTCTCTCTCTACCTGCTCTGTGGACTCATTACGCTCTCTCTCAATCTCTTCCACTCAAAGCTTCCTGCAGGCTCCACTCTCCGGCGGTGGCTGGCTGGTAGTCGTGTTTCTGAGCTTCTCGTTGGAGTGGATTGGTGCTTCAATCGGCATTTGAAGGCAAACCGTCTGCCGTCTCGGATCGGAGCTGTCCCCCGGGATATAGTGGTTCAGGCTGAGATTTGAGGTCATCGGCGCGTATTCTGGTCGAGTTCTGTTGACGGATGAGTACAATGGCGAGACAGGGGCAGCGATCTGGTGCCACGGCGGTGCACCCCCAGCGGCAGCACTCTAACAACTTCCTGGAGAGCTCATCTAATGGGAGATGGCTCCAGTCCGCCGGTCTCCAGCACTTGCAGTCCTCCAATGCCTGCATTCCTCCACTTCAGGTGGTCTATCAGCTCGGTTTCCTCCCTCCCCTTGTCTATTTTCTGTTGTATGGTGTGGATACAGTTCAGTTGCTTGTGCGGTTAAGAGCATTAATTTGAGTGATAAGCTGTTGAAATGACTGTGACAGATGCGCCAGGAGAAGTAGCCTAAAGTGAGTGCATTTGGATCTTCGCAATCACATATCTGTCTTTTATATTTGATATTTCAGTTCCTTTTTCATGCTTCAGTTGTGTTCATTTGTTTGAGGTTGATGGTACTATTTAGATTATGATGTATGAACTTGCATTTGATTGATATGGAAACCTGTGAAAACAAATTCATATAAAAAAATGGTAAGTAAAATCTAATTTACAAAGCATTTAAATTTGTAAGTCTGAGGAACCAAGTTCCTCTGCATCTAGGTTTGCTTGGCAAGTTCGAAGGGAGCTTTTCATTGCAAGCATAAACCATTACATTACATTCATGATCCATGTATTTTCAACTGTTCAGGTGCTGCAACTTCATTTTTTTTCATTTTTTTGGGAATAAACACAGGACTATAATTTCTATGGTGGTGGCGGAGGGCAAGGCTCAAGAATGTTCCACAATGTGCAGAGGGGCTACAATGGAGCTAATGAATTCTATGTGGAGCCTTCAACACCTCCCATAAACTCAAGGTCGTCTAGCCAAAGAAAGAATGGAGAGGATTCACCAAGTGAATTCAGTCCTGGACTTCTAGATCTACACTCCTTTGATACTGAGCTCATTCCTGAGGTGGGCTTTTAGCTTATTCATTTCATTTTCACACTTTACCTCCTCTCATGCCTTGCTAAAGTTTTTTCTGTTGCTGTGATGTTTCATTTTACTAAAAGAAGCATTAAAGCTGCTATAGCAAATAATCTTTTTCTGTAAATCTCTTGATGAGTTCAATTCAATGATCTGAATTTTGCTCTGCATGTTTGGATATTTCTTGAACCAATTGATGTTGTTCATCAATCTATTGATATAAAATAATTGAGTTATTGTCATTCCAATTTGCTGAATATGAAATTTCATCGTGTGAACAGATGCCTACCTCTGACCTATTTGATGGGCCCTCCATGCGTCAGCGTGCTCGTGATATAAGCATTGATGATTCTGAACCCTACGTTGCAGGCAACAGACTGACCAGCAGAGTCCACAATCTATCGGAGAATAACCTCTTGAAAAGTTTTGCTGAGGACACTAGCAAAGCTAACGCTGTTGCAAAGATCAAAGTAGTGGTATGCTCTGGTTCCTTATAATTCTGAGTCTTGATATCTTGTGTAAAAGCTATTAGCTGGTTGATTACTTGACATTGATATATCTGCCTTGCATTTGCCTCGTTGTATACCTTCTCTGGCACACTTTACCTGGGTTCTGCTGATTTTGTTCTTAGTATTTGCTGCTTGTTCTATCAGGTGCGCAAGAGGCCTCTTAACAAGAAGGAATTAGCTAAAAATGAAGAAGATATCATTGACACCCATTCTAATTCTCTTACAGTTAATGAGACAAAACTTAAGGTAATGGTTCCTATCTGATCGGTAATCACAATAACTTCAACTGATTGAGGCAGTAAATTTGGTCTATAATCCAATAGTCATCTGACAATGTACATAATGACTGTGGCACTCAATTCAAAGATCAATTACAGATTGTTTTTTGGTTGTCTATATCGCAGGTTGACCTGACAGAATATGTGGAGAAGCATGAATTTGTTTTTGATGCAGTGTTGAATGAGGAGGTTTCAAATGAGGAAGTGGGTATTAACATCTTTTATTATTAGTTACATGGGATCTTATATGGAGAAATGGATACCTGAGGCCTTATAAAATGCCTGTGGTAGCTAATAATCTTATACTTTGTTCTACAGGTTTACAGTGAGACTGTGGAGCCCATTGTTCCAATAATTTTTCAAAGGACTAAAGCAACTTGCTTTGCATATGGGCAAACAGGTGAATATTTTTAGAAAGGAAGTTGCTTGGTTATGAGCTTGTATCAAGATGAATGATAATACAGATGTCATCATTTATATAAAATCTATTTTGTTTCTTTTCACCTTTCTAAAACTGGTGAAAGTAATGAATATTTAAAAAAAAAATGGAGCTTGAGTTATAATTTAGTAGAGAAATTGCTCAATTAGTCTAGGCTTGTCAGACAAAAATTTTACATTGAGATCCACCATTTTCTAGATGGAATCAATGATTAATATTTTATTCAATTTAATATTTGTTTTTGTATGAGCTTTCCCACTCTGAGGTTCTGCTAATTTTAGCTGTTCATACATTTTCAGGCAGTGGGAAGACATACACTATGAAACCATTGCCCCTTAAAGCATCACGAGACATATTGAGATTGATGCACCATACATACCGAAATCAAGGATTTCAGCTGCATGTTAGCTTCTTTGAGATATATGGAGGAAAACTTTTTGACCTTTTGAGTGATCGGAAGTAAGTCAAGAGCCATCTTCTCTCTTACTTACCTTTTTACCTCACGTGGGGAATCCTTTGTTCTCATAGTGCTCCACTCTAATAGAAAACTTTGCATGAGAGAGGATGGAAAGCAACAAGTCTGCATTGTGGGATTGCAAGAGTACAGAGTGACAGATGTCGAGACAATTAAGGAGCTCATTGAGAAAGGAAATGCCACAAGGAGTACAGGCACAACTGGAGCCAATGAGGAGTCCTCTCGATCCCATGCCATACTTCAGCTGGTCATCAAGAGATCAGTTGATGGTAGTGAGTCAAAGCCTCCTCGTGTTGTTGGCAAGCTTTCCTTTATAGATCTTGCTGGAAGTGAGCGCGGTGCAGATACTACTGATAATGATAAACAAACGAGGTATGATTTTGATTTTCATTTTAATTATGAAAATAACACTTTGACAAGGGAAATCAGTCTGACTATAAAGAAGCATTCTCCATGTCAAGTTTATGTAAACAATTCTTGCATTACTTAAATAGTTTTGTTGGTAATAATGAACATGATGGTATTCACATAGATATAAAACTTTGACTTTTTTAAGTGGGAGTTCAATGTGAGACAGGATGGAAGGTGCAGAAATCAATAAGAGCCTGCTTGCCTTGAAGGAATGCATCAGAGCTTTGGACAATGATCAGGGTCATATTCCTTTCAGAGGCAGTAAATTAACTGAAGTTCTAAGGGATTCCTTCATGGGGAACTCACGGACTGTCATGATATCATGCATTTCCCCAAGCTCTGGTTCATGTGAACATACACTCAATACTTTAAGATATGCTGACAGGTGAATGCTTTGATTGGCAGGAAATAGCACCGTGCATTTTTTCAAAAGAAGAAATTTAGTTAACTTCATATTTTCTTTCCTTATTCTTCTCTTTGTATATACTTGCTTAGGGTGAAGAGCCTCTCCAAAGGAAGCAATGCTAAGAAAGATGTGATAAACTTGAAGGAATCAATTAGTCTGCCCTTATCCTCTGTCGCACACAATGCATCTAATTTTGTGGAAGATATAACCAACTCGTGGGCAGAAGAAATGGCAGCAGATGACTATGATTTTCCTGAAGAATCTTATGAGCTAGGGAGGCACGTGTTGAAGAAGAGCAGTGGGAGAGTGGAGACATTCAATCTGCCCACTCAGCAAGAAAGATCACAGAGATCCCATGTCCAAAACAAATGGAAGGACCAGCAGAAAGTAAACGCTGGTAACATCCATGTAGATGATGATCTTGATGCACTTTTACAGGTAACACTAGCAGAAAGCATGCTGTGCTCCTATGGATAACTAAAGCGGATTGTTGCTGACATTTGGAGCACTAANTAACCAAAGCGGATTGTTGCTGACATTTGGAGCACTAATATGATTTTAGGAAGAGGAAGATCTTGTGAATGCTCATCGGAAGCAAGTAGAAGATACTATGGACATTGTTCGGGAGGTAACTTATTTGATTGACACACCGTTTGCTTTCTTGATTAAGTATCTAATTCCTAAGCAAACCAATCTCTCGCACAGTAAACAGAAATGGTTGAATACAACTCCACGTCTTGCTAATGTTTCAGGAGATGGGTCTGCTTGTTGAAGCGGACCAACCAGGGAACCAGCTAGATGATTACATCACTCGATTGAACGCAATCCTCTCCCAGAAGGCTGCAGGCATTCGTCAGCTGCAAGCCCGCTTGGCTCAGTTCCAGAAGCGTCTCAAGGACCATAACGTATTAGTCTCTACTGCTTGCTGAGGGAGGTAAGCCAAACATTCTCTTATAGGTACGATGGAATCCTTGCTCAACACTGTGGACTCAGTATCTGAAAAACACGTTTTCGTGCATGTGTCCAGTGGGAGGGAGCATTTTTCGTTCCCTCAAGTCAGTTACCTGTGAAATGGTTTGCTAAATGATTCAATTTTTGGGTCTTGAAGTATCTTCTTTTCTTCCCACCTTCTGGATCGAAGCTCCATTCAGTCTTTCCCACACAAATTTACTCCTTCCTAGTACGCTTCCCTGCATGCCCTGTAAAAGCTCATCGATCGGTTTCTCGATGGCCAAATCTTAATGGTTTGGTAGCTAGTCTAGTCACATACGAGTGGGATTTTCAAACGATAGATGCCATGGGTGTAATATGTTTACTTCGTTGTCTCACTGAACTCACCAGTTGTATTGGTCTGCTTGAGTATTGAATGAAAGGTTCCATCACGTTTGCTTTGCTTTATAATCCTGCCTCCATTCATGAAATTGTCCTTTGTCATATCGATCGCGTTCCTTCACCGCATCATGACCTAATACAGCGGCCTCGTCTGCATTCCCGGAGAGCTGGGAGCCAAACCGGCCATTGCAAATATCCCTCCAAAATACCTCTGATCATGAGCGAGCATCGATTTCTCAGATGGGTTGTCCCTTATTAATTTTTTTAATATAATTTTTTTATTCATAACAATTGTACTTAAAATCTTCTATGCCAAATATTTAAACAAAATTATATTAGTATCGTGCCGTGCATATTACTAATATGTGGACTTTTTTAATCCTATATTAAGAGCAAAAAGTCCCAACGCTTCATTTTGTAATGGNGTAATATGTGGACTTTTTTATCCTATATTAACAGCAAAAAGTCCCAACGCTTCATTTTGTAATGGATAACACTGATTCCCGGCTTGGTATACTGATGTCGATTTTAACCACGATTCTCATATATGCGCAGACGGCATGAATGTTCGAGCCTGATCTACTAGAAAGTTCCTGTATGCTCATCTCATGGTGCAAATCAGACGGTCTTGTGATCTGGCAGTGTAACGGTCCTCATCGGGCACCATGCTGCTCTATGACTATCCTGTACGGTGAAATTCTGACGTGAAATTTGAACATTCGAGCGAGTTTGATGGCATCGGCGACAGGCACCACAAGTAACGTGAAAATCATCGGAACACCTTGATTTTAAAAAAGGTTGAGAAATAATAATGACTACAGACTTCTCACGATCAGCCGTGGTCCACAGTGTGTCTACACCAAAGCCATAGAGGCCTACGTGAAAGTAGGCCCGGCCCATGTTTACCGTTACCCCTCTACGAAACCCTAGGAGGAGCCCCACTCGCGGAAAGGGTATATAGCTCTCCTCCCCGCCGTTCTCACCTTCCTTGTCAGCTAGGGTTTCTCCTCCATCTGCTTCCATGGTAATCATCTATCCATGTGCATCTGCATCTTCATCTTCTCTCTCAATTTCCTACTGCCGGTAGCTGTTACATCGTCGGTGCAAGTTAAAGCGACGGGGATCTCGCCGTGTGACTTTGTGGTGATCGTTTGCAGGGTAAGGGAACAGGGAGCTTCGGTAAGAGGAGGAACAAGACCCACACGCTCTGCGTGAGGTGCGGACGGCGTAGCTTCCACCTGCAGAAGAGCCGCTGCGCCGCCTGTGGCTTCCCCTCTGCCCGCAAGAGGAAGTGTAAGCGCTGCATCCACCCATTCATCGTTATCATTCCCTGATTATATCGTCCGTAATCTCATTCAGACGAGATTTGAGGCTTATATATATATATTTTTTTTGCCTCATGGTATTGTAGACATTATCNTTTTTTTTTTTTTGCCTCATGGTATTGTAGACATTATCACAGTGCTAGATTTGAAGCCGCTTATTTCTCGGTGATCTGAAGCATTAGATAATATTTTTCCACTTACATCGTATGTAACTCTATCCAATATTCCAGTCATGTGCTTAGTAATATGTATTACGAGGGTATTCAATAGGAAGGATCACCGCGTGTCGCCACATTCACTGAACGCTAGATTGCTTTCTGGTGGGTCAGCATTTTTATTAAGGTTTCTTGCCTCAATGTTATCGTAATAAGGATCCATTGCAAGCCGTAGACTACCATTATGAGGGATAAATTATAAGGATATGTTTCCCAGTGATACTTACTGGGCTTTTCTAGGCGAGACTACTATTAATTATGTTGGTTCTTTGCTTTTGTGTGCTTCAATTTATTCATTTTTCTCTTTGGGCATTCAGATAACTGGAGTGTGAAGGCAATCAGAAGGAAGACCACTGGAACCGGAAGGATGAGGTATCTCCGCAACGTCCCTCGTCGGTTCAAGACTGGCTTTAGAGAGGGTAATGATTTAATTTAGATAAAGTGATGATTAATTCGTTTTTTCTTTTTTGCGAGTTACTGATAGATTTTATCACACGATTGCTGCTTTAGGTACTCAAGCTGCTCCCAAGAAGGCTGCTGCAGCTGCTTCGGCTTAAGGAATAGTTGGGTCGTCTTCTTGGCCATAGTCACTACCTCAAATAGCTTTATTTTTGTGATTCTCACTTGGACAATTTCAACAAGAAGGCTGTTTGGCGTATCTAATTGCCTTTGTTCTCGTGGCACCGCCTTCACTTTCATCATTAGGATCGGCTCATGTTATTATTTTGCCAGCGTTTTGGGTATGAATGTTGGGGCTTGCTCCTCTTCTGTTTGAGATGGATTAAGTACACGATTCCCTCGGGGCCTGCATCTTCTCTTGGATCGAATTAGCATGTATTTGTAACATTCCTCCTAAGGAGAGCAACACGACGCGTATGGTCAACATCTAAGCCCGTGCCAGAGACTCTGCCGGGGAAATCGGCATGATGTGGAAAATGTGAACTCTAAACGAGCTACTCCTCTGTCGGGTCATCCGGGTTAGGTGAGCTGGCGATGACCTTGATGGTCTCTCGCACACGTATGTGGAAGGACGGACTCGGAATTGGTGACCTGCAATGGAAAACCAGGAAAAGGTAATCCCAATCTTAGCCTATGATCTAATTTTGTTCAGATGAACTGACGACTTTGCGTCCTTGTGAACGGAGGAAGCGTCCTACGATGCGTGCGTCTCTTGTTCTCACTTCGCTTTCTCCTTTGTACAGCTTGTGAAACGGATCGGTCGGTTGACGTGTTACCATCTATGGAAAACCCAGTAGCTGGCTGATTGTGTTCACTTACTAGCATTTTGGGTTTAGCTGATTTGAAACCACAATAACAATAATCCTCTAATCCTCGGATCCTCGGCTTTTACTTCCCGATCCGGTAAACAGCTACCGAGCTCGGTGGTAAGACCAAACCTGATCGATCGATCAATCCTGACATTCGAGAAGTTCTTTTGCTGGTGATCGTATCTTTAAATTATAATAATTACGATTAATTACATAGAAACTTGAGAAGTTTCTACGTTCTTGGCAGGTAAAATAACTTATTTGAATTTTATTTATATGCCAAATTTTGTTATGAAATGTTTTTTTGTCGAAAAAAAATCTATTTTTAGAATAATATACCTTTAAAAAAACCAGGTGGATATATAAGTGCCATCATCAAGCTAATTCTTGCTCAATGACGCCTTGTGTGAACTCAATAATTAGGTGTGAAACGGTGCCGTTTACAACGCACTAGCTGCTTCTGCTTCTGCTTCATCGTCCAGTTAGCATCAACAGTCGACACCAAACATCATGCGAAAAGGAACAAATAAACGACAAAAACGATCAAACCGTGTGGTGCATGCTCTTCCAGTCTTTCTTTCCCTTCTCTACTACCAACCTCTCACTGGAGCCCGATGTCGTTTCCGCCGCCGCCTCCTCCTGCTGCCACCCTGGCTGCGTCGGCACCGTCTTCCCAGGTGAACGGCACCATCCCTGCCGCTCCGTTGCCAGCCGTCCAACCAGATCCTGGCGGCTTGCCGCCGGGCGCTTTGGCGGGCCTCATTGTGGGGATTGTGATCGGCGGGCTGTTAGTGCTGATAGTGGTGGGCATTTTCGCAATTTGCTACCGGAGGAAGAAGAGGAGGGGACAGCAGCATAGCCTGGAGAATTATCCTCGGCAGCAGGGGCCTAAAGGTGAATTCCGGTTTAAGCTTCAATTCCGAGCTGAAAGATAGTGCTGGCAGTGTTGTAGAATGATTTCTGGTGGACTACTGAGCTGAGATATTTCATGAAGATTTGTTGCCATGGGTTTAGGATTTTGAGTTTGATATCTGTCTGTCAGAGAACGTGTTCTTGCCGTGCTGAGTTCAATTCATTTCTGATAAGACCTGCATTCATTTTGGGAAATTCTTCCTGGGGTTGCTTTTAGCTGTGGAAGCTCTGGAAAATTTTATGGCAGAGTAGTCCGGATTACTTGAAGATACACTTATTTTTAGAAGTGCAATTACATGACGTGGCTGAGCTGATATGTTTCAGTGGGAATGTCTAGGATAGNTTTTTTTAGAAGTGCTGATATGTTTCAGTGGGAATGTCTAGGATAGCAGCTGCTATTGTTTCAAACCACGGTTGAATTTTATTTTGATCACATCATATTCAGTAAAGATTTATGATACCAGCATATGATGTACTCAAATTTATTGTATCATTTNCGCCTGCATATGATGTACTCAAATTTATTGTATCATTTCCTTCTTCACGGTTCTATGTGTATGTTCAAGTTTGTACCTATGACTGAGGAAGGGTGAATATGCTTGATATACATACAATCATACATTAACATAGGTTTACCTTTCAACCAGCTTAAGGTTAACTGCTCGCTGAACATTGAAATTGTCTGAGGTTCATGTTTGATAAGCAATTGTGTTGTCCTTGTCAGAACCGTATCTGGTGCAGGACAAATTTTTGCAATCATTTCTGTGCGTACCTGATTAATATCTTATTTTGCTATTCCGTGCAGATGAATCTACTATGCCTCAGCATATCCAACACAATGTTCACTCATCTAAGAATGAGGCCTCGGCATGGCCTAAGCCCACCCCTCCCCTGGGAATCTCACCCTACTGTCAATCAGAGCCATCAGTTCTAGCTCCAACTGCACCTTCAGTCTCACCTTCTCTGAGCATTCCATTGGGGTTTTCTCAAAGCACATTTACGTATGAGCAGTTGGCAGATGCAACAAATGGGTTCTCCAATACCAACTTGCTTGGTCAAGGAGGCTACGGTTATGTCCACAAGGGAGTCCTCTCGAATGGAAAGGTGGTTGCAGTGAAGCAGTTGAAGATGGGAAGTAGACAGGGGGAAAGAGAGTTCCAGGCAGAGGTTGAAATAATCAGTCGAATCCATCACAGGCACTTAGTTTCGCTTGTTGGTTATTGCATTTCGGGTGAACAGAGAATGCTCGTCTACGAGTTTGTTCCTAATAACACCTTGGAGTTTCATTTGCATGGCAAGTATTCGGAGGATATCGGTCTATTTTTCCCATAAAAATGCATGCTTTTTTGTGGAAATCTAACATAATGAGGGACCTTTTGAATCATGTACAAACATACTGTGGATGCTGAGAATTTTGATTCTCTCCATCCCTGTGTACATAACCTTCTGCATCCTCTCCACCGTTCATTAAACATTGCAAAAACCTTATGCTCATGCTGAAATGAAAACCTAACGTTGTAGGTAAGCAAAGACCGACTATGCATTGGCCTATTAGAATGAGAATAGCTCTGGGCTCTGCAAAAGGACTGGCTTATCTACATGAGGACTGTGAGTTTTTCATGCTTCTACCTTTCCTTAGATTAATAATACTGCATCTGAGCTTAGTTCTCACCTGATAATAAGCTGCCAAGATTTTCTTTTATTAAAGTACTCACTGGAGATTTATCTTTCAGGTCAGCCAAGGGTCATTCACCGGGATATAAAGGCTTCTAACATTCTTCTCGATTTTAGCTTTGAGGCAAAGGTATGATGTAAAGCTACTTGACAGGCACTTTCTTTGTCTGCTATTATCTCATTCTCCACATTCATCACTCATCCAAGACATCACCACAACACTGTAAAATCAAAAGAAAATCCATTTATGATGAAGTGCAGGAAATTAAACTAGATTTCATGCTCCTTCAGTTTCTGTGAATTGTTCTTAATAAAAATTCATATCTGGACTTCTCTCATTGTTCTGTCGAAAAGGACAGAAGCTATATCTCTCAGTTGTATCTGAAGCTGCTCGGGCTTAGTTGACTTGGTACATGTTAAGATGGATATATGACTGCTCCTGTGCTATCATTGACTACTGTTAGATGATTCCTTTCCAGGTTGCAGATTTCGGACTTGCAAAGTTTTCTGAAGACACAGAGACTCACGTCTCTACCCGTGTCATGGGAACTTTTGGGTAAAATTTTTCTCAAAGTTCTCAGTATCCCACATTGGTTGGTCTGCAGATTTTCATTTTGTTGCATTACAGATTGGGCGAATGTATAACTTTTCTCACTTACATACAAATATTTTATTGAATGTAGTTACTTGGCTCCTGAGTATGCTTCAAGTGGGAAGCTCACTCATAAATCAGATGTCTTCTCATTTGGAGTCGTCCTTCTTGAGTTAATCACTGGACGTCGACCCATTGACAGAGCTCAACCTTTTGCTGATGACAGTATGGTTGATTGGGTTTGTATTCTCTCTGACCCATTTTGTTGCACCACATCCCCATACACCCACACCACCCCCACCCCCGGCCTCATTTCAGCTTTCATGGTGGAAAAGGAAAATTGAGAAATCAAGCTAACTTAAATCTCTTCAGTTGGAGTAATTATTGTTTAGATGGTCTGTATGTGATTAGCATTGCTAAGAAGGACCCAATTCTTGGTTTTCAATTATAGGCGAGGCCGCTGCTTCTTAAAGCCTTGGAAGATAATGACTTTGGGGCTCTAGTTGATCCAAGGTTGGAGGACTATGATTCCGGTGAAATGGCTCGAATGGTAGCTTGTGCCGCAGCCTCTATCCGCCATTCTGCACGACAGAGACCCAAAATGAGCCAGGTAATCACGTATGAATTCTAGAAATTTTGACCTAGTTCACCGGTGTTGGAACTATCGAATAAGAGAGTCAGGCGTAAGTTTTTGTTCGCCATCACCTATGAGCAGATAGTTCGAGCTCTGGAAGGGAACCTCGCTCTTCATGACCTGAATGATGGGGTCCTACCAGGCCATAGCAGGGCCTATAGTCCCTTTGGGAGCTCGGACTATGACACTGGGCAATTCCAAGATGACCTCAAAAAATTCCGGAAGATTGCTCTGGAGAGCCGAGAAATGACCACGAGTGAGTTCAGCGGGCCCACCAGCGAATTTGGAGTCCACCCTTCCAGTTCTAGCAGCGAGATCCCGCAGAGCGCTGCAGAGACTGAATCGGGGAGTAACAAGAAAGATGCCGACAAAATGGGTGCCGGACAAGTGCTCTCAACAACAAAGTAAGTTCACTGGATTGTTGGGGTTGTTTCCTCTAGATATATATATAGAGGTAGAGTCCTAAAGAATGCAGGTAATCTTGATTCGTACTCCCCTAAGTCGCTTGTGCCCCTTTGATGGGAAAAGGAGAATCAACACGAAGTCACAATCCTTTTAGGACGGCCGACAGCGAGGGACCGCTCATTCGTGGAACTGTTCCTCAGGTCGATCTCTGAGCTGGTCGAGCGGTATGGAACTTCAAACTTTTAGAAGGTTGGGTGGGTTGTAATCGAGTTTGGGTTGCATATTTCTTGTGCTGTAAGAGCATTACTGGCCGACTCTGCGTCAGGATGTAAGTGGTAAGTTAATTCTATCGGCCTATTTGATCGACTGAAAAGCCGAAAGCTTAATCTCTTTTAATAGATCCAGTGCCGACGAACTTAACTGCCTTCTTCCAGCTGAGAAGTCTCTGCGTTTTTCACTTCCTCATATCAAGAAACAGGGCAGAACTGATTCATGAATTTCTACTATCTATTATATTTAAATTTGAGAATATATTATTTGAAAAGAAAATGTGAGGCGCCTTTGATTACCGAACACGTGGCTGCCCGATTGGCTGGGTGCGTGTCCTCATGGCAACACCAACCTCCTCACGTCCACCGCCTCTCCTCCTCCCGTATCAAACACTATAAATCTGAGTTTTTTTTTAATAATTTCCGGTGAGACTTCCTCGAATGCAACTTGCAGGTATGCAAGAGGACAGAGAACTAGAACCTCCACGAATCTTGGACAAGATCCTCCCTCCCCGGCTCGAGGAGTCTGTCGTCCGAGCCACCGCGGCCGCCAAGTCTCGTGCGACGTTGATCTTGGCAGGAGAAGACGGCGGCAGCTGCGTGGATGATCCACAGCCCGAATCCACAGGCGATGTGCTCATGGCAGCGCGGCCGGAGCGCAACCCACCAGGGCCATGCGCGGCGAGGAAGGGCGGAGCCGTGGAGGTCGGTGGGGATGAAGTGGTGGTGCCGGGCTTGGACGGTGCACCGGACGAAGTGGCTGTCGGAAAGGGGGCGGATGAAGGGGAAGGCCATGGGGCGTGCGTGGACGGGGTTGCCAGGGCTCGAGGACAGAGCGAAGGGGAGAGGGGCTGCCGAGTCGGAGGCGGTGCGTAGGAGGTCGTCGGGGACGAAGGTGGTGCAGTGGACGCGGTGGTTAGATTTGAAGCCCTTTGTTTCTTCTTCCCAGTTGGGAAATCTAATAGCCACCAACTGTGTCCTATGCTCGAGTTCAATCCTTGAGTTCCCTATGAAAACTCGGAGCCGGAGACAGTCGTCGAATCATCCCCATCACCTCCACCGATCGACTCACATTAATTGCCCCATCTTTCCTCTCTGTTTGCCATCCCATCGTCGATGCACCGGCCAAAATCCACCCGCATAAGAGGCCGACCATCGGTGTGCGTGTCCCAAGAAGGTTCCTTCTTGGAGGCTTTTATTAGCCGTAGACTGGCAAATAATGGATGTGACTGCCCGATCGTCGAGAACGGTGAGGGATTCATTGGCGTATTATTGTCCATCCACGATTCCGATTACCTAACCCGCTGGTATGCACTGAAAAGGGTAGAAAGCTCGACTAAGATCATCAGCTCGTAGCAACGTGGAGAACCACCTTGGAATAGGCCTGTCAAATCGGGCCGGTCCGACGAATTCGGCCCGTGCGGCGCAGCATGAATATACTCTCGGCCGTGCTAGCACGACCTACCATATTGACAGCCCAAAAATCATGGCCCATACACAAATATTTCATGCTTTTTGACAGCCCGGCCCGGCCGGAATCACACAAAATAATATTTTTTAACAATAAATTTATATTTTAAAACAAATTTTTATGATATAATTAATCAAATTTTAATTATTATTATTATTATTATTATTATTTTCTTTTTATTATAAATTTTTTTTATACTATTCGCACAAACCAATTTTTTGGATTATACTAACACTGTCTTTTCAAACCATGACTAAGTCGCGTCAAATTTTACCATTTATATTATAATAAAAATGGCTAAAATTAATATATAATGAGTGTTCCTCTCCATTTAGATTTTTTTTAAATTTTCCAATGCCGGCGATGAGGAACGCCAGAGGAATTGGTCCTGTCCTACGTTCACAGTAGGATAGGGACGCATTGAAATATCCAACTCGGATATTTTAGCATAGCCGAAACAGATTTTTTATCGGCCCAAAGAGTACACGGCAACATCATCCATTCATGATATAATTCGATATTTCTCTTTTTCAATAAGGATTGCTATTTTGGTATGGTAGTCCAATTCAAACAAAACTAGTCGGGGCCCAGTTTTGTTCTTGGATAGCCACAACTAGTTGTACGTAGTAAGAGGGTACCGGTTGATCGGTGGACCTTCGAAGACACGTGGAGGGTTACGATGCATCCTCCCCAAGGTTCCGACTCTGTGCTCTTCCATCTATGATGACGATAATATAACGGTATAAATAGGGAAGAAGTATACTAAAAGTTCTAAAATTATAAGATTTTTAAACTTAAATTATAAAATTTTTAAAAAAGTTCTTTTTTCTGGTAACATACTGTCAAATAGCATCGATGTGGACATGGCGATCAATATTAGCAAAAAAAAAAAATATGACGTGGCATATGAGATATCACTACTGTACTGGTATTTTACCGATGTCATCATGTTCACATTAGTACGATTTAACGTCCGTTACAATGAGAATTTAATTAAGTTCACATAGGACTGAAAGAATCATTTTGAAAGTATTACGAGTTGAATACAAAAGATCGTATGATTTTATTGTCAGTAATGTATCTTATTCCTCTCCTGCATAATAATGTAACATTCCACGCGAGAGAGAGATATCAAGAGGATTAAGATAAGATAATATCCTCTCTCTTAGTGAAAAGCCAAGCCAACCATTTTGACTCGCTTGGGAGCCTCACCAGTTTTATCTGCTAAGGTCTTCGTCATCGATATCCTCATTGGAACGTTGACTGTCATAAGGCAAATCGAAATCACATCCTCGTTCCTTCGACATCATCGCAATTCACAGAAAATGAGGGTTTTAAGTCAAGACGTAATTGGGGCGGTTTAAACCAGTTCAGAACATGTTTGAAATCGTCTAATTCATTAAGTATAATAAGCCGATTCATGATTTATACTGGTTTGAATTGTGAATGGCGACTCTTTTTTTTTTAAAATATTTATTTATTTATTTTAAAAATTAAAAACTAGATATTCAACCGGCATAGCCTCGATAAATAACTGTCTTTTAATCGAATAAGAGCAATTATATACGAGTTTAAGGATATTTTGAGCAGATTCCAAAATTTGATGGGCTGATTTCGGGCCAAGTCGGCCCGTTTAATATCTCCTGTTTTAAGAGAGCCCAAAAGGGTGGGAAACGGAGAAGGGAAGAAGACAGAATACAGCTTTGGACTCTGTGCCGTCTCCTTTACATTTGGAAGGGCGAGAGAGGTCCAAGTGCAGACACACTGCTGTTGAATCTTGCTTCTTTCCCGAGAATGGGCATAGGGTACTCTTTTTTTGGGAAACTGTGAGATTGGGATAAAGCGTCTCCTGGGTTCTTGAGATACATACCGAGAGACAACGATCGAGTCTTCTTCGGTGGAGCACGTTTCAGATAAGATGCTTTCTGGGTTGTCGATATCCTGAGAGACGGTATAGGCCGAAGAAGAAGAAGAAGAAGGAAGCCCTGAAAGGTGGGGGAGTCTTTTGTGGTTGCTTGCTCTGAGAAAGAGGGGAAAGAGAGGATGTTGGAAGGCAAAGCCCTGGTCGAAGACACTGATATGCCAGCGAAGATGCAGGCGCATGCCATGGCCTCTGCTTCTCAAGCCCTGGACCTCTACGATGTTGTAGACTGCAAGTCCATAGCAGCTCACATCAAGAAGGTCTTATCTTCTCTCCCTCTGGAAATCGATATTCTTCTTGTTCACTTCTTGAAGATGTTTAGACTAACTTGCTAGTGAGTGCGATACAGTGACCTTGCTGTCAAGATTGTCACCTTTTCGCATTAAACTGATCCATTTTTAAGTTGGAAATTGTTTGTTCGCCTTCGAAACTCATTGAAATGTTATATTTTTATTGCTTTACGGTTGTAAATATAATGCTTATGTGGAAGAAAACGTCCTTGTCCAAACATGAGAAAACACTTTCACACTTGTTGTAGGGAAGACCACAGATTTACTCAAACTTGGTTTGTCTCTGTACGATTTCCAGGAGTTCGACAAGAAGTACGGTGGCGGGTGGCAGTGCGTGGTCGGCTCGAGTTTCGGGTGTTTCTTTACTCACTCCAAGGGGACATTCATCTACTTCACGGTGGAGACGCTCAATTTCCTCATCTTCAAGGGGGCTTCGTCTTAGCTGATCTCTCCAGAAATGGAGACACTTGAGGAGGATGATGTCGGGAAGCGAGAATAGAGTGGGGAGATCATGTAGTTTCCTCTGTTCTCGGAATAGCTGTTTAGTTTTTGCATCGGAGGAGTATATGTTGGAGCGTGGATCTTTGGTTCATCTGCTGTCAAAAAGCCATGGGAGTCTGCTGAAGTTTCGTGTGTGATTAAAGCTGTATTTTTCCTTTCTCCTGTGTACATACTAGTGGGCCGGCCCTCTTTGTGATGGCCAACAAGACAGGCTTAAGAAAGAATCATCTCTATATTGATTGCCAATATTGACTTGGTCTTCATTATCTTC
The DNA here is from genome assembly GCA_900006705.1 of Sonneratia caseolaris. Taxonomy (NCBI): domain Eukaryota; kingdom Viridiplantae; phylum Streptophyta; class Magnoliopsida; order Myrtales; family Lythraceae; genus Sonneratia; species Sonneratia caseolaris. The sequence goes on from CXYZ01001674.1 coordinate 64,675, forward strand.
ATTAATATNATTGATTGCCAATATTGACTTGGTCTTCATTAATCTCTATATCCTAATGGCTTGTTTGAGAGCTTCTTTTTTTTTTTTTAATTAATGACCATGAAGAACAACGAGATTGAGATCGGCTCAGGCTCCTTCTTGCAAACAACCTACGGACCTCACTCAATTTCTCATCAGGTCCATATGGGCGGAGGGTCGTATTCATGGTCAACAAGCATCTCATGTTTTCTTCCGGAGTCGTCGATAACATCGGTTTCGTCCAGTCGGTTACTCTCTTTAATATGTACATGAGATCAAGAATTTGATGGTTCTTTACACTACTACTCCAAGCCATCAGATGTCTAACCATTATTCAATTCAGTTATTCTAAAATAAAATAAAAATTGAGTAACAAATTGGTTTCCCAGATTGGCTCTTTCAATACAGGACAGCATTGGAATGATATTGTTAGGTATTTTTCTAAATTTAAGGATGCAGGAAAGGAAAAACAATAATAATTTCAGAGACCTTGACCCCCCCAAAAAATTGGAAAAGAGAATATCTCCGTGGAACAGAACAAATATAACTTAATTTATTAATTAGTTTACATTGGGAAAAGAATTTTTTTTTGAAGGAAAAATTATTTTAGTTAAACAAAATATTGGTTTTTGTTTTTTGTTTTTTGTTTTTTGTTTTTGGTTAGAGTCAGCCCAGAATATGCTCTGACCGTTCAGGGAAAAACATCCCTAATAAACCAAAGGAAAAAAAAAACAACCTTTGACAATAAATTCTCGAGGAAAGAACAGGAAGAAGAAGGGGGTAAAACAGTCATTGAAACTAAAATAACCCATATTCCAAAGAACAAAATATGAAAAGGGAAAATAAAATTACTATATATCAATTCGGATATAAAATCTCACTCAATTATCTTCAAATAAGATTTCAAACTCGATTAGAATTATTTGATTTTTGGTGATATGGTCAAAACCTATCAAAAGGGAAAAACAAAGTGAAACAAACAAACTAACTAACTAACTAAATACAGGGCAAATGATTGTACAAAAACCCTATAAGGCACTCCAATTGACAATTGTTTTTTTTATCGACTCACAGAGAGCACAGAGAGCCCAAGAAGGGCACTCCTTACATGCTGGCTTCACCCTGAAGACCTGTTGTATTTCTCTTCTTGCATGCTATCATCCTCCAGATTGCCAGCCTTGATCTGACCGAACAGATCGAAACCGGGCAACATGGTTCGAGATCTCGAGCAGGAGCATGAGAACCACAAGTCCAGGTTCTACCATTTCCATAAGATGCAGCAGTAGGCTGCCCCAGCACACCACATGAAGAGTGCGAGCGTCGACCGACTGGCTTTCCAGGCCAATGAGTCCAGTACGTATCAGTATGCTGGGCAAAGAAGCAATGGCAAAGGGCTGAAGCCGCCAGTACACCTTGAAGAACCGAAACCAAAGCAGCCCTCAGGCAAGCATATTTTCAGGAACATGCCCTTAAACTGCACGGAAATGCCCAGGGAAAAAAAAATTGCTTTAGACAATCGGTTTCTGGGCAAAGCACGTCGATTGAATTCTGATGTTGCCCTTCCGTGAAGTGTGTTCTTGCATCTTCTCGATGATGTGTTCGAAAAAATCCAGAAACCGATATCAATCTGATGTCCTTTTTCTTGAGGCGATTATTTTGGGTCCATCCAATACTAAGACTGAACGTGTTGGGAGATTTTCTATCAGAAAACTCTCACCTAAAAGAGACTCGAGAAACTCCATTTTCTTTTTCTGCGTGGTTTCATTACTAAACGATGGTAGTTTCTTGTTTTCGGTTTACCTTAAGATTTGGACCTGATGAAGGAAAGATTCGCAAAACTGCTCTTGGGAGAGGACATGTCCGGTGGAGGGAGAGGAGTTTCTTCGGCTCTGGCACTGTCAAATGCCATCACAAATCTTGCTGGTAAATACGTGGAATCCTCTTCACCATCTTCCTGTCATGGAAAACTTTCACTTTTTCTACGAGTTCTGCTCCATATTTGGACAGCATTATCCTTCAGAAGTTGTGGGCATTTTTCAAGTCGTACCATATGAATAATGCAGCTTCAGTCTTTGGCGATCTAAAACGACTTGAGCCTGTTTCCCCGGAGAGGAAAGTGAGGTGGAAGAAAGAGATCAAGTGGCTCTTATCCGTGACAGGTCACATTGTTGAATTCGTTCCTTCTCAACAGAAAGTCAATGGAGTGAATATGGAGGTAGTGCTATGATCTCTCTTCCTCTCTCTGTTCACCAAGAAGAAGAAATTCTTTGAACAGAATGCCTATATGGGGTTATACAATGTAAACTGAATTAGTTTTAAACTTGTTTGAGATTTATTAACAGGTAATGATGATGAAGCAGCGAACTGATCTTCAGTTGAATATCCCTGCCTTGAGGAAGATGGACGCGATCCTCATTGTAAGTTCTAATCCTATAAGTTACTGCTTTGATTTTGTCTGATGTGCTGAAACTCAAAGTTTGCTCCAGCAGAATGAATGCTCGTTGTAAGTTCAGAAATGGTTTTGCGCAATGTTACCCCCAGGATTGCTTGGACAACTTCAAGGACCAGACGGAATTCTACTATGTCAAGAGAGGAGAGGACAACTCGGAGAATGGAAATTACTATAGGAAGGACGATAAATGGTGGCTGCCAACCTGTAAGGTCCCTCCAGAAGGCCTGTCGGAATTAATCCGAACGTGGCTGGAGTATCAAAAGGATTCTGTCGATCAGGTGCACAAGGCAGCCATGGCCATTAATGCTCAGGTCCTCTCGGAAATGGAGATCCCCGAGAACTACATAGAGTCCCTGCCTAAGGTACAAATGATATATAGGGAACAAATTGGAATCAAACCAAATTGAATGGGACATCATCTGACTATGTTCTGGCACGATGGATTATGCAATACATTTTCTAACTTGGAAATGTCATTTTAGTTTCGGACTTTTTTGGTGACTTCTGAATGGCTTAAATTGGCAGAACAGGAGAGCAACCCTCGGAGATTCTATCTACAAAAGCATTACAGTTGAATACTTCGATCCAGATGAATTCCTCTTGACTGTCGACCTATCAAATGAGCATAAAATCCTTGATCTCAAGAACAGGATCGAAGCCTCCACTGTGATCAGGAGGCGAAAGACAAGCAGCACCAAGGACAGCAATTCCCACTGGGGGTCTCCCATGAGCCCAGCAAGGAAGGAACTCTTCGAAGAGAGAGCCAAGTCGGTGTTAATCATCCTCAAGCAGCGATTCCCGGGAATTTCTCAATCAACACTTGACATTAGCAAAATCCAATACAATCGGGTATGAAGCTTCTACAAACTCTTGTCAAGTTTTCTGTATGGAGGGATCGGATATTCACATTGCACCAGCAAATGGATTATGGGTCACCGACTCACCGCCAACGGCCTTTCAGACATAAGTAATGGAAAAATCTACAGCAAACCGATCTTCTGTCCTTGATATATAGAATTACTTCATTTCTTGATGAATTCCGAATATTCCTTCTTTTCCTCCCATTTGTGCAGGACGTGGGACATGCTATTCTGGAGAGCTACTCGAGAGTAATAGAAAGCTTGGCCTCCATGGTGTTGTCCCGAATCGATGATGTTCTCTATGCAGATCTTATCACGAGGAATAAATTGCAAGCGTCATTTAGGAGGAACTCCCTACTGCGAACTCCTTCCACCTGTTTGGATCAACTCCTGGACTTCAAGGAAGAGATAGAGAAGTTGGGTGTTGCTGAGACATCGACTTCCATGACCGCATTAGACTTCGTGGGGTGGAATGCAACTGATCAAGGAGATGCAAAGGAGAAGCGTAAGGACATCTTCACTGGGGACGAGTTGCACAGAGACTCGAACAAGCATCCGGCTTCCATGGCGAACAAGAGGACTTCATACTTAGAGAGGATTGAAATCTTCAGCAGGTTGAGAAGCCCATCATCACGGCATTGGTGAAGAAAAGAGAGTGAACATTTGTTGGGAAACAGAATAGCTGACAAGAATGCAGAATATGACACAAGGAAGAAGGTATCAACCAGCTCGCAAACTTATTATCTGAAGTTTGGCCAGGATGTGATGCCCTCCGATTTTTGTGGCTTCGGGTCTTTGGGCTGTCTTCTGTCCTTGATTCCCGAAAGAGATGAATGGATACCACTCAGACGGCGACATATGAGATATGAAATTGTTGGCAGCGCGAATATGTATAGCCCTGAGATTCCACATCAGGCTACCATCAACAACATTGTCTACAAGTTCAAACATGCACATCACTAGGAAGCTAACTATTTAGCGTTACTATGGCATGAGAATGGCATATTAGGGAGAATTGTAAATTGAAAGACTTCGAAAGTTCCCATAGGATAATTTAATTAAACCTTGGATTGGTTAATGGGTCAAATATTCTTGAGGTATCGTTGTACACAGAGTTAAGCTTGAAAGAATGTAAGTATGATATTGCTCAAAATTCGATAATCAATTATCAATTCCTCTACCTTTGAGCATAAGAAGGCAAAGAAGAGATGGAAGTCTATATGAACTTGAGAGAGTACATTCAATCAACAGAAGAAGAGACCTGAATGAGAGGTGAATCAGAATTTCCATTAATCACAATTCCAACATGGATACCAGTAAGTGTCGATTTCCATAGATGTAGTTAATCACAACATTTGGAAACAAAAGGGAGATACATTCTGGTAAGAGGAGGCGGCCTAATTAAGGCAAGCAGCCGCTTAGATCTTGCCACGTAGGCCCAGCTTTGGTGGGGTTGTGGACCCTTCTTGATAGGAAGCATGTCGCCCGAGGCGGTGGCACTGAGGTAGGCGAGGGGAGAGCCGCCTCCCAAGATCAAGAACTTGAGCAGAAGGCCTCTCTTAGTGAATGGAGCAGCAAATGTCTCAAAGAACTTCCTCTGCAATTTGTCAAGCCTTTGTCAGCTCAATGTGAGATCTATCTATAATAACACATTAATAGAACTTAGCCACAAAATGCAAATTTTCTGCACTACCAAGTTCAGTCAAAGAACAACGCCTTCATTGAAAATGCACAAAGTTGTGTTCGTTTGCTGGAGAACCGAAACATAAGGAGATTCTCGAGTTCCAATAGAATCATCAATTAAGAAGTGCCAAAATTTTACAAACCTGAAGAGGGTTGTAGGGGGACGGAGCATCCGAGCCGTATAAACCCCACTGGCCAGTTGTGTTGCCCAAATCCTCCAAGTCAAAGTAGACACTCTTATCCCCATACTTCGCCACCACAGCACAAGATCTGTTTTGATGCATTAAACATTTCTGAGATATTTGGGATCCTACGCGGTTCATCCCATCATCCGTTCACAATTGAGTTTCACCTATAAATAGATTGAAGCATTTTTTTTTGGGTTCATGATCAAATATTTGAAGTACCTTCAGCTGCATCTTATCATCGTGCAAGATATTATCCTCACCAGAGACACACTCGATGCCGAAGGCATCTTCCATCTTTATACCATTGAATTGATGAATTCCTCAGACGCTTCTAATTAATGGAATCGATTCACCACTTCTAGAACAAATTTACCCGACGCTCTTGGGTCTGAAGCACTGACAGGCAGGTTTTACGTGTAGCTTAGTGCCGGAGATGGAGCTGCCAGCTAGGTCCTTCACAGCGGCTGGTTGCACGGCAGCTAAGGTTGCCAGAGAGGCCATTCCCAGCTGCTTTTGATCTCAACGAGGCTTACAACAAGCAACAGTGATCCTCACTTTGCATCAGTTGCCAGCCTGTGTTCTGGGGCTGCCGATGTTTTTTTACATGGATCTCATGGTGCCACGTGGCATAATGGGTTTATTCAGAAATATTGGAGAGACGACACGTGTCCTCTCAGCTGGATAAGCCTATCCAAAAGGGAAAAGGTTTTCGGGCTGCGGTGGAATATAGGCTTTTTGGTGAACTCAACAGAGAACGACCGCTATCATCTTTGCTGTCCGAACAAATGCGCGTTGCTACAGAAGACAGAGAGCTACTCACGGGACAGTAGCTTATGTTCTTTTGGTACCTGTATCTTCATTCAGCACTGATGTCAGCATCCATGGTTAAATATGAGTTTTGCACGAATTTAGAAGTTTATAGCCTGAAGAACGGTACGACTTTATCGACTATTCAGTCTTTTGTATATGTGCTGTGGAGATTATGCCAGCTAATTCGGTATAGCAATTAAGTTGAGATTATTATGTTGAGTTTGAAGCTCTCGCAAAATAGAGGTAGTTTTGCTATAATAAAAACGGCGCAAATTAGTTGAACAGGATGGAAGAATGTCGAGATGGGCTCTAATAGCAGCACATGTTTGTCGAAGTATTGGTTAGCTGAAAATTCGAGCTTAGGATTTTGGCAGCTCAGTTTTAGGGGTATTTCGACCGTCAGGAATCACCATGGATTGCCTTCACAAGCAATTAGAATTAAAGGTTTGGAATCCAAGTATTGAGGTTAATCAAAAAGCGAAGTCTCCAAATCTTAGAATGAAATCTGGATTCTGATGCTTGCTATCAGCAGAGAAGAACAAAGGGCTACCTTTTCTGCCATAGATTTATAAGGACATGGCGTTTTTATGGAAAAACGGTATTGTCATTCCGTATCATCTATTGTGTAAACCCTGTGAAAATGGCTCTGCAGGCAGGCTTCAGCTCAGAACAGTGTCTTCTTTGCAACTTTTATGGAATGTATCTCCGGAAATATGTAAAACGTTCTCTGGTACTGGTGGGTTTTCTGAAAGTTTTCAGGATTTCACTATCAGTAAAAAGTAGACAATTTTTAGGGGACAGCTATTTCAGGACAACCTTGATCTCTTGGACTACTCGATCAAATGTATGGTTACAGGTAGAAAGTGCATTGCTGGTTTTATACCGATCACAAGCAAGGGGTTCTCCTAGATTGCAGAGACAACAAACCGAGTTGCTGCTGAAGCCCAGAGAGAAGGCGCTGAATCTTCATCCTCCCTGAGCATTGTTGAATCAGTGCAGAATAGGTCCCTATATTTCCATTTTTTTCTCTGATTTCCTAGAAGCTGTGCAATTAACATAGGAAACCAGTTTAGTTTTTATCAATTCCTTGTGGAGTCATATAATTCCCCTCAATCCAGTTCTTCATCTTTCATGAAACTCTTCTGGCCATTGATGAGCTGCTCCGCACCAGAGTTCACAGGACCACTTTTTTCTGCAGTAAGTATTCATCAAGCAGTCCTTTTATCTGGACCGAGCATTAACTCATTATTCGCTACCTCTCTGAATATGTCTCAGTGGTTTCTATACTGCATACTCTTGTTCAAACCCAACCGATGAGTCTATCTTCCGCCCACTCTTCTCCTATTTTCTTCTAAATCAAAGCCAGTTTACCATTCTTGTTTCTTTATATTGATAGGCCCCGAATGAGTAGAAAACCATTTGCTGGAACTGGCTCTTTGCAGGGAAGAACTTATCCTAACTGGCATCAAGTCCACCTCAGATACCTCAGGCTGGTGAGCTTAACAACGCATCTGCNAAGAACTTATCCTAACTGGCATCAAGTCCACCTCAGATACCTCAGGCTGGTGAGCTTAACAACGCATCTGCGGAAATCCAGAGTTACTGAGATGTTCTTTTCCTCATAGTCATCTATCCGTAAGTTTACCTTCTTGTCATGTAAACTTACTGATAATAGTAATGTCTGTCTCAGCTTCTTATTCTTTTAAGCTTTCAGATATTTCCTATGCTTCTAGATATGATATGGTTTAGATTGAAAAACTGTTTTGTTAGGAGGTGGAAGTCTGATTGATTTTGGTTGTGCTCATGGATCCCAAATCAAGGAACATTGATTAAATGAATGTTATGCACTACCGCACTTGCGAATAGAGGCCTTTGCTCATTTGCTATCTCATTAAACCATTCTTTAAATTGTAGCAATACGACCACCTGATCAATAGAGAGTCCTGGGCCGGATTATGTGGAGATTTTCTATAACAGCCAATGCACGATGAAGCCTACCTTTGATTTCTTGATGGCTCGAAAGTATCATCCCAAGAATGGTATCTGGGAGTTNGGATGAAGTCTACCTTTGCTTTCTTGATGGCTCCAAAGTATCATCCCAAGAATGGTATCTGGGAGTTGATGGGAGCTGCAAAGTTGAAGCCGGGATTAGCCAGCACAATTGGGATTTTTTGCTAAGAGTCGGCCAGATGGTTATGTTTGTGTATAACATTGGCATCTCTATGTCCAGTGAAGCCGACTTTGTTGAAACTGGGGCTCGAGTCAGTATGTGATATGGGATTCCGTATGGTGATCCTAAAAGTAGATTGGAACGTAGTAGCCAGAGTCATTGATGAAAGTCGAGTCGATACGGAATGGAACCAGTGGATTATCTTTAATATTCAGAGCATTATGAGATGCAACTCGGTAGTTTCGATCAAGCATACCCTCTGCGAAGAGAACTCATCGTCAAAAGTGTACCTTACTTGTGTTCTCTTTTGCCCTGNGGGTGGTTTCGATCAAGCATACCCTCGGCGAAGAGAACTCATCGTCAGAAGTGTACCTTACTTGTGTTCTCTTTTGCCCTGCAGACTCCGTTGGTGTCCTATCCTGTCAAGAATTATCCAAAATTATGGAAAACCAACNGGGAGTCCGTTGGTGTCCTCTTCAGTCAAGAATTATCCAAAATTATGGAAAACCAACCGAACGGTAACCNGTTTCCGCACTCTTTCGTCCTTCGAGCAATCAAAAGGTGCCAACGTTGCTTGTGTCTCTCCACCAAACGCGCCAATTGAACTCAACCCGGCGAACCCAAATCTGCCCATCTAACCTTTCCGTCGCNATTTCCACACTCTTTCGTCCTTCGAGCAATCGAAAGGTGCCAACGTTGCTTGTGTCTCTCCACGAAACGCGCCAATTGAACTCAACCCGGCCAACCCAAATCTGCCCATCTAACCTTTCCGTCGCCATGAATGAGTAAGCGAGTCTGATCGAGGCCTCCGCCCGCAATAAATCTTCATCACCGAGAATTGACTGAAAATAACAAATTAATTGCGTGCCCAATAACTTTCACCCAGAAATGAGGTGCCCATTTAAGGCCTTCAACCACCGCTGCCTAAGACTTGTTCACACTTGTCGTCTGTCCCGATCCCATCCTTCTTTTTCGCCCCTAGGAGCATCAACATCCTGTTCTCTTACTCGGGAACTTGTTTCCTGCCTTTGTCAAGCTCGTCTTGTATCAAGTAAGTTGCCTTTCTTCCGCAGCAATTGCTAGTAGTGTGGTACTTGAAGAAATGTGGGTTGAAGGCGAATTTTGTTTTGTTTTGTTCATTTTTCCTGGGTGCATGGAGTTTTGATGTTTGAGGAAATGTGCGAATGTGCTCCAACGAAATTTTTAGCTTTGAAGGATGGTGTATTCAAATTGGCTGGAAGTAAGGTCGTATGCTGTTAGATCAATGCATCTTTTTTTGCCCATAATGAAACCTCATTTAATTATCCTCACCGTGGCCATCTACAATAGAATGACACTCATCTGTACCATTTTACGTCCGTGCATGTCTGTAACACATTGTTAGATCACTCCCTGAGGTCACAACACTAAGCAGTTTCCAATACTAAATGGTCGCAGAATTTGTTCCAATGTATCTTCCATACGCATTTCCTTGCACAGTAATTCTCATTAATTCTTATATGAATGAAAGTCCATTGAGAACAGAATCCTATTCAACTCAGAGAAAGGCATTTCCATATAAAAGTAGGAGTTTTGGACGTCTTCTATTACACAATGTAGTAGTTGCATGTAATGTATATGGTAAACAAGGAATGATGACAAGGGGAAGAAATTATGCTGCTGAATCGATATCTACTGAAAATCGATTGTATTGTTGTGTTGTAAAGTTTCAAGATGATCAGTTCTACTGTCAATGTTTACTTGCAAAATGATGTGCTGAATCTGATTTGGTGAACCATGAAATAGAAGAGAGAGAGAGGGTGGGGGCAGATCTGCCTATGGGGCTCCTTGCCTGCTACTGTCTCCACCCATGTGAGAACTGCTGTTAAAAATGTGACTTGAGATATTCATTTGCAAATTTAGTTTATCAATATTGTTTTCCTTCATTTCTGCTTCAACATGTAAATAGTTTCCATTGACTGCAGCATCGCATTCTACCACATTTATGGAGGTGGTAAAAGCGGTTGCAAAGCAAGGTTCCGCAGGGTGTGATAGTGTTGCCATCAGAGCTGATCAGAAGAGCTACAGTTATCAACAGCTCCTAAGTAGTGCAGTAAATATTTCAAGATTCTTGTCCAATGAGGGGTTAAAATCTGTGAGTGCTTGTTCTTCTGAGTCTATTGTATTAGGGACCTGATATTGATGTAGAAGTTAGGACGCACCTACTTTGAGTTTGTGGAGTTTACATGTATAGTTTGACGTAAAAGCTGGCAAGTCATCACAAATGTTGTTAAGCATGGCATCCAGACTAAATGATCGTTTTGGTTCTTTCCAGAGTGCAGGAAGTGGGTATCTTAAGGGTGCTCGTGTAGGAATCATAGCAAAACCTTCAGCAGAGTTTGTTGCTGGAATGCTTGGGACCTGGGTTAGCGGAGGAGTTGCAGTTCCACTCGCTCTCAGTCATCCTGAAGCAGAGCTTTTGCACGTTCTGAAAGATTCGGTTTGTCTCAAAACAACATAGTTCTGTTAAGTTTTTCAATGCCCAGAGTTGCAATCTACACACCTTGGATCTATGTTCAATCAAAATGGAAATAGGAATGGATGAGCTCTTCATTTCCCAAGTACCCAAGTTTCCAAACTCAAAAAATTGAAATTGCTCTGTCAAGCTGTATCGTCTAATCTCTGAGCATAGAAAATATTTTGTCATCAGAATTGCAATTGGCCAATTCACATGATATTGTTGTCACGGACACATGGGCAAAGAGATATGATTAACTTGATAGCAGCATTGTGTAGAATCATCTGACTCTGCTAAAGGTCTCATGTCTTCATGATCTATAGGATGTCTCTCTGATACTGAGCACAGAAGATTACCATGAGTTAATGCAAAGTGTCGCTGCAAAAAGCTCTGCTAAGTGTTCACTTATTCCCTCTATTCCCTCTGGAGCAACTGAGGCAGAGAAAACATTGTTGGAAAATTTCCACAGCTCTCATGAGAGGGACAGAGAAGACCCTGCCTTAATTGTATATACAAGTGGTACAACAGGAAAACCTAAAGGAGTTGTGCACACACATAAAAGCATTAGTGCACAGGTTGTTTTAAATACATGTTGTTAGTGTATTTGTGAAATTCAACAAAGCTTTTTTTTTTTTACTGTTAATCCATCACTCTTTCATTTCAGGTCCGTACATTGACTGATGCTTGGGCATATGCATCCTCAGATCAGTTTCTGCATTGCTTGCCTCTTCATCATATCCAGCAAATAATTTCAAAAAATTTCATTTAGTTACTGTTTAGCAATCCTCATGCATCTTCATTGTTTATGTACTCTCAAACCCTTATCTTGAAAAGAATCCCTCTTGGCTTAACCTTAACTGCTAGTATACATGTGCATGGACTCTTCAATGCTCTGCTAGCCCCTCTTTATGCGGGATCCACTGTGAGTTAGTCCATCTATAGATTCTATACTGTCCTTGGCTGCTTTTGTTTCTACTACATGTATGAACAAATAACTTGACTTGATTGGATCTATTTCTGAAGGTTGAGTTTATGCCAAAATTCAGTGTGAGGGGAATATGGCAGAGATGGCGTGAATCATATCATGAAGGAACAAAGGCTGATGATGCAATAACTGTTTTTACTGGGGTAAGTATATGGTAGTAGATTAGGGATGCAAATATAGCATTATGGACCTGTACTTTTATTCTTGAAATATCAAATGTAGTCCTCTTGGATTATTCTTATATGTTGGGACTTGTTAAAAGTTGTCTCCACAATCAGAAAGCTTCTGATTTTATTTCTTGCTTTTGTTTTAATGTAAATTAGGTTCCAACTATGTACACACGGTTAATACAAGGATATGAAGCTATGGCCCCGGATTTACAAGCTACATCTGCTTCTGCAGCTCGCAACTTGCGTCTGATGGTGAGCTGGAGGGAACTTCTGTTTCTGTAGTACTATGAAAAAAATCTATTTCTAAGTTGAAAGAACAAACTTATGTTTCAACTGCTCAGATGTGTGGGTCCTCTGCTTTACCCTATCCTGTAATGCAACAATGGGAAACTATAACAGGACACCAGCTTTTGGAGCGCTATGGGATGACCGAGGTTACTTTTCTGTACTCTAGTTCTGAAGAATCTTTTTAGTACGTACAGGATATAACAAACAATAAAAGCATTGTGATCTGATTCATTTTTTTTGCTTTGGAAGGCGAAATTTATTTTCTTTCTCGTAGAAGGTAATTAATCATTGGTTTTGCAGTTTGTTATGGCAATATCTAACCCTTTAAAAGGTGAAAGAAAGGGTGGAACTGTTGGAAAACCATTTCCTGGTGTTGAGGTAAGTGATTCAATTTTCTGAACTTGATCACTTCAAATTGGAGCATATGGTGCATACATACGCTTGAAGATGAAATGAACGGACAAAATTCGAAATCTTTAGATGACTTAATATTCTGAATGAGATTGACAAATACTTGCCTTTTCTCACTTGACACTTCTCCATCTATGATAGGTTAAGATTCTCAAAGATGAAAGTGGAGACGATGCCCCTGGTGTGGGTGAGCTATGCATCAGAAGCCCTTCATCGTTCAAGGAATACTGGAAACTCCCTGAGGTTGCTTTTTACCGAATCTACCATTTCTTTCTTTTATTTACTTGCAACGGGAAATAAAACCATGTGATGATGATTGCTTCATCCATTGCCTAAGATCAAATTCCCTTTGACTTGACTTGAGACTTGAAACATTCAAAGTATTTTTGTGCTAATTTACCTTCAAAGTATACTTATGCAAATGTACTGTTGAATTATCACATCTAATGCCTTAAGTTGATTTCTTCTCTTTATCCTTGATTTCTTTTCTTATGCTGCCTTTTTTATTGACGTCATTTAGGCAACTAAAGAATCATTCATTGATGGTGGATTCTTTAAGACTGGTGATGCCGTTAGAGTGGATGAAGATGGATATTACATCATCATGGGACGTAAGTGAACTTGCTAATTCGTATTAAATAATAATAATAATAGCATTTTCATACTGATTTCTTATCATAGAAGTGAAAAGAAAAATGACTATTCAAGTCAGGTAGAAGTACCAATGCTGCTTTGTGAATATGTAATGGAATCTTGTACCTTAAGCAGCCCACATCTTGCATTAGATTTTTTGTACAAAGTTAGCATAGAAATTTCTCTGGCTATCTATTGAATGTCTCTTGTTTCCTTTATCTTATATTTCAGGCACCAGCGCAGATATCATGAAGGTCGGTGGTTACAAATTGTCAGCATTAGAAATAGAGGCCATTCTTTTAGAGGCAAGTTACCAAACGCCTCATGGCACTTTCTTTCAGATCTAAAATGAAATAGAAACCAGATATGCAGGCATGCTTTGAAATAAGTTCTACAACTGTTATTGTTTTCAATTTTCTTGAGACAGCAATCAGTGCTCATAGTTAAGTTGAGAACAGTAATTTGTAAGCGTCCAAGATTGTTAGCTTGTTTTTCAGAGAAGTGTAGAACTAAAATCAGAGTATTTTTGGAACTGTAAACCCTGGCATGCATCTTTCTTCTCCTGTACAGCATCCTGCTGTGGCAGAGTGTTGTGTATTGGGTTTAGCAGATAAAGACTATGGGGAAGCGGTGTGTGCAATAATTGTGCCCGAGGAGGAAAAAAAGAGGAAATGCACAGAAGAGGCAAAGCCTGCAATAACTTTGGATGAACTCTGTGCCTGGGCAAAGGACAAACTTGCACCATACAAGGTAGAGTGATTCACTTTTTTTTTTCCTCTGAAAATGCTTCTGAAGTTTTTTGCTGGATTGAATCTTTAAAAGACAGCTTGGAAAGTTATCAGAAAGTTTGGGGAGTCAATGATATGAAGTGTATCAGATCTTTTGATTAGAAAACCCCTTAAAATCCAATATCCAGAAACAGTTTCTGTTTCCTATGTCAGCTGGCAGGTTTCCCCACAAAGTAAGTTTTCAGAAAAATTGCTCATTTCTTTTGGATAGGTAAAATGATATTAGTAACTTAATAATTTCTTTCCCCTTTTTTTCAGAGAATGAAAACAAGTTCCCTTGTTATATTTGAAAAGAGCATCTGTATCAACTTATCATCGCTGCATTTTCTGAGATAGGAAAATGAGTATCAGACTTCGGAATACCAAGTTATGTTTGTACCTTCAGGAAATACCTATTTTGTTCTAACAAGGTCTTGTTTGGAACTGCGTTTTGCTCCAGCTACCAACAAGAATGTTCCTGTGGGATTCACTTCCTCGTAATGCTATGGGCAAGGTCTGTGGAAGATATTCTATGCTCTTTCCTTTGCTCTTAAGTTGACCCTATTTTCACTGAAGAGGCGGCTGAGATATGATTCATTCGCTGTTTTTATAGGTCAACAAAAAGGAGTTGAAGAAAAAGCTATCTCCTGAAGGTCATATGGGATAGTATCCGGGAGTCTCTCGGGATATTGCTCTTGTGGTCTTATCTCTTTCCTTTTGTCTTGATGTTAACTAGCTCCGAAACAGATAAAAGAGTCACGCAGACCATTGGGGTTATCATGGTGAATGTCATGGGTTCATGAATTCACTTTCTTTGAATATTTATGCATCGTTTTTCTTGAGCAATAGCTGGGTATCGTTTGGCAAATGTATTACTGTAGCGTCTCTCCTGCTTTTCTTTTCCGGGTGCTTCATTTCCCAAACTTCCTTTAAGAACATGGAACATAAAATCCAATTTTCGCACAGTTCGACATGTCTCCTAACTTTACCGGGACAAATTTGAGATGAAGGCAAATATGGGAGATGGGAAGTTGAAGCAAGTACATGTAAATGCAGGAGCAGGACAATCCTCAGGCCCTTTTCAGTTTATCATATCCAAATCAAAATATTTATTTACGTGACTACTAAGTTCGACATAAGTCTATTGCTCTTCATAATACACTTCTAGGTACAGGTGTCCTCTAAAAGGACATAGCAAACAAAGCATTTGATCAGTTAAAAATCTCTGAGAATTTGAATCACCTGAGACATAAGGCATCGGTTGGAGTCATTGGATAATAAGGAATCCAGGCCCCTCGTTTTCAGTCTCTGTGAACTGAACAAAATTGACTGCTCATTTCCAATTTAAACTTACCTAACCATATATGAAGATACAGTCCACAGGATGTTTTCCTTTTCCCTCTTGCTCCAGGGAACCGTCTCCGTTCTGTTCACTCTCCAGTGTTTCTCTTCCTGGATATTATAGAAGTGAAGGGAAAGAATGTGTCCAATTCATCGTTGCGAGCCAGTTCACACTCAAGGTGCTTTCATTTTCATTTTCCAAGAGATAAGTGGCAAAAAAATACCAACAAAGCTGACACATTTACGCTGTCTCTCATAGCAATATATCATTATCTGAGAAATGAGAGGTCATACATACTTCACATCACTTTAAGGTACAGAAAGAGCAACAGCTTATTACACACATCAAACGTTGCTCTATAGACAGATCAGGCATCAGCCTTCGACCATTCCTGTAATGTTGGTGTTGCGACCCCAATGTTCTTCATATCGAATATATTGGCTGATGCAAACGAAAGAAAGGGCATTTCAGTCACAAAATATATGCAAATGCTTATCAATTTTGTGACTTTGCAAGATGAGATAATTGAGCTCAAACTACAGATGTATCCAAACTATCATTTGCCATGATATAATACATGCAGTAATTGTTCATTTTTAAGCGAAGCCACTGCAGGACAAGAAATTGCATGTCAGAGGTCAAAAGGGCAATTTCATAACGGCGGATGCAAAGAATATCCTAAACATCTGGNGGAGGTCAAAAGAGGGCAATTTCTTGACGGCGGATGCAAAGAATATCCTAAACATCTGGCATGAGCTGACGTTGAAGGTTTTGGTTTAGATCAGCTACCATGATGCACCTCGGGAGAGGCAGCAGCTGTAGCATCAACAAGTACCGTGACTGATCGATAATCTAATGCTACTGCATCGAAAACCGTCTGCCTGATGCAATTAGGAGTTTGTACACCTGAGAACAGTAGAAGCATCAAACAGTTAGTCTGTTCTAGTTCATTATACATTTCACCAGATAGAACAAAAAGGAGCCGATAACTGTAGCAGGTCGTAACCATTATCAGAATGACAGGAATTGTTGAAGCTCACCAGCAATAACTAAATGATCTATTCCGTTACTCCGGAGAAGTGCATGAAGATGAGTGGCAAAGAACGCGCTAAATCGAGTCTTCACAAGCTTGTAGTCTCCTTCTTTGATTACTAAACCATCGACTAGCTCAGCTCCCCTACTTCCCTTGCTGGTGGGCCCCGGTTTCACTGGTGAATACAGGTGCCGACGGAAGAGCTCAACATCTCTCCCTAGAGGATCATGTTCTCGGACCACCTAAAAGAACACACATCCTGGCATTCTATACATACATTTCAATGCAAAGTGAAACAAACATGAGAGAGCGACCAACGCTACCACCTCAGAATGATTAAGGTAATTGACAGTACGAATCAAGGGTAGGGAGGAAAAGACCAAGAACCCTGGATCCCATGAAAACAGGTTTTTTCTACTGTCTTTGAGTTTGAACAAGCAAAACATTATCAACGAGCCAATTATTGGTTTTCTCCCTGAGACATTCTCACTGATTGTTTTGCTCTCTTCATTATCTCTCATCTCCTGAGCATCATCTTTCTTCATGTCTATCAATCAATTTCAGTAGGCAACACTACACCTCCACACTTGCAAAAAACTTCAGAACACCCGATCTTGGAATGAATACTCATCAAAACAAGAAGGATTTCAGGTGAAATGATTCATTTCAAGAACCTCAGTTCAACAAGGGGGCTAGAAGCAGATGTACCCAAATGACAAGAATGCCCCTCTTTCGGGCAACTTCAACAGCCTCAATAACGTTGGGGACTATGGCCTTGCCGCCGGCCACCGTCATCGGGCTGCCTTCCTCCACAAAGTCTCTCTGCACCCAAAAAAGAAAAGAATAAGAACAGAAAAGAAAAAAGATTCACACACACAAAAAAATATATATCTACTTCCCGCCNCAAAAAAGATTCACACACAAAAAAATATATATCTACTTCCCGCCATGATATATATCTATGTATGTATTATAAGTGAGATTTGAGATAGACCTGCATGTCTATGACAAGCAGAGCCGTGTGCTTCCTTGTGTCGGCCATGGACAAGAAGGGGCGGCAGATAACTCAACAATTGGTTCAGGATGCTCTGAGTTGGGAGCAGAGCAAGAAGCAGGTGAAAATTCCTAAAAGATCCGAAGACGGACACGGATTCCAGGCAGGGACGAAATCAAGGCGCTATGCACCCGGTGCATGTAGACCGCCCATCACAATTGTCGGTGGGAAGGGACTGCCATGTGCTCCCCGTTCATCACATGGGCCGGCCCATGAATAGCCATTTCTTTTGCAAGCAAAGGAAAGCCTGAGGAGGAATTCCCCTTTGCTATGCTTAGATCCTTCAGTGGAACGACCATCAACGGACTCCGTGCGATTGTTGGGAAGTCATATGCTTACAAATTTTGATTTGCAACCAAACTGAAACGTCCCCAGTTTGCATCGGTCTAAACCATGGCTTTCATCCGCAGCAAGAAAAGTTCCTAAACATCGGAATTTTCTTTAGAGCCCAGTTGATAGCTTAACACGGAATGAAATTAGAAGAATACAATAACAGCGTGGCGGTGAAACTACACCAAAAGAACATCAGTTGAAGGGTCAGGCAGAATCTAAGATTTAAGTTATCCGAGCCCGGATAGATCAATAACTTACTGATATGAATGTACATTTGAATCCACACGCTGTCCCAACAATTATTCGACCATCCCAACAAGACCAATCAACCTTCTTGTATCATGACACAATAAAAATTGCTGCTATTTTTCTCGATCCAATCTGACTTAAAGCCCAGAAAACCCAACCAAAAGAATCAGCAGAGCTTCATCTCCCACCGCCCCCCC
>CXYZ01001674.1:83086-106161 GCA_900006705.1 Sonneratia caseolaris
CCCCCCCCCAACCTGAGACTAAATCCCTTTTTCTCCTTGCCGATTTCAGTTGGGGGAGGACAATAAATGGATTAGGAAACATTACAAAACAAAGCAATCTGACTGAACTGAATCTGGTGGGAACTCGATGTTGCACCAACATTTTTCTGCCATTTGGAATAATCATTTTCCAGAACTAGGACTTGCTATCGGAATGTTATGTCGCTGCATGGCAACAACTGGCTCATTGCATCGGGAGCAGCGGAAAGAGTGTACAGCGGCACACCGAGTTCGGAGACAATAATAGCAATACCTGACATCATAAAAAATGCATAGAGTTAGAGGAACCTTCTAAACAATGCAGCTTCAATCAGAAAGAACATATCCAAATCTTCTAACTCCCTGATCCACTGTCGACTTCTCACAAATCTGCTTATTGACTGTAATTGATTCTTACAAGGAGCATGCGACATACAACTCTAAATTGTTGAGCTTATGCATCAATCTAAAATGTGGCCAATCTTTTTTTTAATTAAAACACACACACACACACACACAAAAATAAATCCACAATATACATTGATAGAACTTCCCTTGCAACTAATCCAAACAGAAAAACTCTGACTAACAGGAAATTGAGAGCCACTTTATGGATGGAATTAGCAGTATGGGATAAGGCTAGCCTTACCTATGCTGACAAGGGAGAGCAAGAAATGGAATGCTTGGACTCATCTGACAGATGGGGCAAGTAGAGTCATCCCTTTTGGAGTCTCTGTTTTTGTCCTTTGAAAAAGGGCGGAGAAGATTCTGTACGGATGATGAGTTGAGAAGAGGAAGCAGCAATAGGAGCATTTCCTGACAAAATAGATTTGAGTGCCAATTAGCAGCTTAGCAGCACCTGAAGCTAACTATGCACATTTCACATCATCACTTTCTCTGCAAATATAGAGCATGCAAAATAGAAAATATTATAACAGCTTTATAATGATAAAAAAAAAAAGAAAGAATAAAGGCTAAGACCTTCCTTGAGCCAAGAAACTCTAATCATTTGGATTGACTAATTGTCCATCAGACCACAAGACCGTGAAAAGATGCTAAGTAAAAGTTAAATAATAGATTAAAAGAGAAATAATCATCACACAAAGATGACATATGGGAATGCGAATGTTACCGAGAATTCATTCCAGACTAATTGTCGATTCATGTACTCAAAGCTCACAGCTCGATTCATATTAGGACTTCCATAGACCAGCCTTGCTCTCAAAACTCTCTCTATGAGGTTCCTATACCTGTGACAAATCGTAAGACATCTTATTTATACAACCAAAGGTGATTATCCAGGAGGATCTGGGTATCATAAAAGGAATATATGCCTAGAAACACCATTCAATCAAGTCCCTCCACTTATTTTAATTCATTTTCTCGCAAAGGTTCAGTATACTTTAATCTGAAAAAGTCTATCATAATTAATATAGCATGAATTACTATTGATAAGGCAAACATCTAACATATAAACTTGCGTCATCTAATTAATCTTGCTGGCTACAATTCACTTGCTCATTTATTTCCCAGTTTAGGCTCCGTCAAGATCACATACCTACTTGCATTATGCAGATGCAATAAGGTTGTATTACTAAGAAAATCAAAGCCCAAAACAGTACCTTCCAGTAAACAGAAATACAAGCAGGTTTCCAAATGAAGCAGCTTTATACAATCCTTCCACACGCTGCAGTAAAAGCCAAGCCCATCTGACAAATGACCTCTGCAGGTGTAGGAAAATTTGAGCTTCAGCACTTCGAAATTACTATACTGCAAAGTAAAGGAAATGCTAAGCAAAATATCACATATTACCCGTTCAGTGTCACCCCATCTACGAAAAGCAGAGAAAGACTGTAAACGGGCCCAGATATATTGCCCACCAACAGAGGCTATGCAATACCAGATCTTCTGAGCGACAGTAAGCCCAGGTCCTTCCAAGCCCGTTCGCACTGAAAGAGAATTGATAACAAAAAAAAAAAAAAAATCCTTTCACAGCATATTCAAATAAAGTAAGACAAATGGTAGTTTGGTAGAGTGATCTTTTTACAGCAATCTCTACCAAGTACATATCTTGCAATAGGAGAGAATTTACAAGGCCAGTTATAAGAAAACAAGCAAAAGAGAGGGGAAAAAACGAATCAGATAATGCACCATAATATAGATGTTACCTTTCCATCCAGTTTCTGATGCACGCTCATCTCTATATCGCAGATTCATCAACCCAATACCAGGAGTAGGCTTATCAACCCAGATGGAAAACCGCCAAATGAGAAACTCGAGGAAAGCATCAAGTTCTGGTTCGTATTGAAATAACATTCCTGGCTAATCCCAAAAACAATAAACAGAAAAGAAAATTAGAGGAGTCAAATAACAAGCAACTACCAACCTAAAATGCAACATTGCCACAATTAATGTTTCCGACTGTGAAAAAAGGATGCAGCAAGTACCTTCATCAAAGAGAAGACGTTCACCAGCTGTTCCTTTAGCATGGCAGACATTTCAATATCCAATCTTGCAGCATCAAATTGATTGACTCTAGATATTGAGATAGGAATCACTGCCTGCGCCATTGCAACATCTTTTAAGTAAAAAGCTCAGAGTTAATATTTTTCAAGCAATGTTCTTTCCAACTCAAACAATAGGATGCCCTATCTCAGAATGCATAATTAAACTGGCCAAACAAATTAAAATCCGTTTTGATGAGACAAAAGGGAACCAAATGTATATCACACAAGCACATCAAAGAAAGCCTCTCATGCCTCCTGTTCCCCTTCCTGATTGAGCTTCGTGGAATTTCCTGATATTTTATGGGGCAAAAAAGAAAGGAACATGAACAAACTTCTAACGACGGCTTAATTTTGTGACGGGTAACAAAGTTTGGCTGCAAAGAACCATCTTTTCAAATAGTCGCCTTGTCCGGGCAAATGAAAAACATTCTACAGTCTGGTCGAGCAGTCCTGTTCTTCCATTAATCCAAAGAGCTGTTCAAATGTGGAGTTTCATGGAGAGCTTCTCTTTTTGCAATATCAAGCCAAATAAAATTAAGCAGAAAAGTGGCAATTTTTAGGAATAGGAAGATTTAAACTCCACCCGGTACAGTTTTCTTCAGTCAACAAACTGGAAATAAAACAGTGAAAAAAGTTCCAGAATTCAATAATAACTGGGAAAATCTTCTACACAAGCAAGTCAAATAAAAGCAAATGAATTTTTTCTACCCAATTTAGTTGAGAACCCAAAAAAAGGTAAACTTTTGGCGTTTATATGTGAAAAAAGGGACCGATTAAAGCTGGGAAACCCACTGAATTCGGATACCTGATGGGACGGAGTGACAGATTGCCACTGAAGCTGTAGCCTTCGGTAAGAATCACGCCAGGCATCTTCGGGCGGCGGAGAAGGACCGCTGCTGCCGCCACCGCCGCTCATTTGATGCTCCTGCTGACAGGACAATAAAGCCCGGTGGTCGGTAGGGTTTGTACCCGCCGTTGAAGATGATGTCGAAGAAAACACGAGAGAGAGAGAGAGAGAGAGAGAGAGAGAGAGAGAAGGGAGAAGGAGCTACAGGGCCGTAAAGCTCACACTGTTGACGGTGAAGTTAAAAGACTAAGGATTTCCTCCATAGAAAAGGGATGGAAAGAGCCGAGAGAGAGAGAGAGACAAGTGGGGGGGGGGGAAAGGAATCAGATGAGCTGAGAGAGCCGCTTTCGCTTGCGCAAGATTTCGTCACGTTCTAAATTACAGAATCACACATCCCTATGCCAAAAATATTTAAAAAAGTAACAATATTAATTATTTACAATTTTAATCACTTTTATGTAATTTATTTTACTTATATCATCAACTTTTTAAGTTATTTTATCTCATTTAATATAATATTTATTTTTTCCTTAAATTAAGTTATTTCTTTCCATATAAATTAATACTAGTTCATTAATAAAGTTAACCTATTATACAGATTAATTTAATAAAAAATTTGATAATATACTAAAATTAATAAATAATATATGGTTAGTAGCAAAAAAAGTCATAATTACTTAACTCAAAAAATTATCAAAATTCATACTAATTAATTGATATATTACATTTGGTTCCCTTGGTGCGACTTCCCATACAATTTCAACCTTAATTATTCAAGTTAAATCGAGGAAGGGGCAAAATATAGGAATTACGAAATCGTTTGTTTGGGTTCCAACGATAAAGCTAGTTACAGGCAACGACCGCAGAGGCATCAATGACTCAACCGCCTCCGCAGCATGCGAGATGGAGATGCGATCCCGAAAATCTGCAAGTGATTTATGAGAGCATTTGTCACCCCGGCACATTTGAAGTGTCGTGCCACCGACTTTGACAAGGTTAACGGTCTAGATCCTTCGCCGCCGACAAGTAGGAGACTCCTGAATCAAAGCGAAAATGGGAAGGCGTTGCCATCCCATGCGACACAAGCCGTATAGCGTCGATAAGCAATTTCACCTTCCGATACTCAAAATCCCAATGAAACAGAACTCAACATGAAAATTAAATATTTGGATGAAAATTTATATGAGATAATTTATAGGAAAAAGTAGATAAAATTAATAGATTTATATGATATTTTACACTCTTTTTATTTTTACTTATTTAAAGTATGAGATCACGATGCAGAACGGAGGCTGCTATTTTTATCGGTTTCCTTGGGGAAAACCCCACTAAGTTCCCTCTCAATCTCATCGACTAAGCCCACTTCCCCGAACCTCCTCAGCCCTCGGATTAGAACCTTCACCACGTGATCGTCCACCGTACACGTGGAGCCCCACCCGCTCCTCCTCATCATCCTATAGATCCTGACCGTCGATTCCGTCCTTCCTGCTCCCACCACGGCCGTCAAGAGCCTCCCCAGCCCTTTCCTATCCCTGCAGTCGACCGCAGCTACGTCACCATCCAGCTCCGCCACCAGCTCGTCGATCGCATCCGCCTCGCCTTCCCTCGCGAGCGCCTGCGCCACGTCGGCGTAGAGGGAGAGGTAGTCGGCGCCGCCGGGGTATTCGGAACGGATAGCGGCGAGGACCTGGAGGGCGAGGACGCACTCGCCCTGTCGAAGGAGCTCCCTCAGAGCGGCGACAAGGTCGGGCTTAATGAGGCGGGAGAGGGTCTTGTCGATGGAGGAGAGGTCGGCCGCGTTGGACCGGTGGGCTCGTTTGAGGGTCTGGACGGCTTGGATTGCCTCGATGCTGAGGGTCCGGCCCTTGACGAGGGGTCCGCGGCCGTCTCGTGGACCGCACCGCACAGGAACGTAACAGCGGCTTGTTGCGGCGGGCAAAGTACCGGTGAGCGTCGGAGAGAGGGGAGGGTTAAGTTTAAGGAAAGGAGGAGGAGTAGACTTCGGGAGAATTGACGCCATTGCAGATGAAGGGGAAGGGATTCAAGCGGCGGAAAGAACTGTGAAGACGCTAAGGGGCGATGATGGATTTCAATTAAAATAAAAGGAGCAAATTGCATGAAGACCCTTAATCTTTTGTAGAATGATAGATGGACCATAGAAGTTGTAGGAATATTACATTTATGACCCATAATGTTTCGTCAGAACTCGGAAGGTCTGTATTGAAAAAGGGCTGAAAAGACAAGGAGGATGGGAACGTCAACAGAAGGATTCGAACCTGCACAGGCAAAGCCCAACAGATTTGGAGTCTGTCTCCTTAACCTCTCGGACATATTAACGGGCAGGACTTTAAATTAAATCAGGCCATCTTCATGATGGATAATTCAGAGATCGACCGACCGAGTCTTCAAGTAGTTCCTCGGGTTAGCTTGTTGGTCCTGCACTCCACCAGCAGGCTAAGAGCCTTCAGTATTCCGATAGATCTTATTGCAACTCTAGAAACCTGCAAGAGAGCCGAATTTGGATTCCTCAACTTCAAGGGCAAGTAGATTCTGATACCTAACTGACCCTGGTGTTGTTCACACGTGTCATTGTCATCAACTAGAGCAGGCCGACTAAAATGATCGATTTTGGGGTATGGGGGGAGGGGAAGACGACCTCACGGCCTTCGTCGGTCCTCTTATATTTCATATATATCACTAGTAATCGGTGCATTTTTATTTTCCATTCAGAACATATTGACAACGCTAGCCTTACTATAGAAATTGGGACAGGGAAACAACGGGATAGGAGGAAAATCCCGAGTGGACGAACTCGGGTCGGGGTCGGGGTCGGGGCCGTTTTTAATTGCCACCCGTCGTCGTCTCCGAACCAAAAACCCTTTGAAGAAGGGAGGAAGCAGAGGTTTACTAGACAATGCCCCACATCTCAAGCCTGCGCCTCCTCTTATCTTGCTCTTCCTCCTCCTTCCCCCTCAGACCCTTCACGACCCTTCTCCCCGGGAAGCTCCGCTGCCACAGTCCCGTCTGCACCCCACTCTGTTCCTCCTTCTCCTCCTCCCCCGGAAGCCGCCGTGTTAGCCACTCCCCCAGCTTCACTCGTCGGAACAAGAGCACTTTCAGGGACAGGGACAGGGACAGAGACAGAGTCAGCAAAGGGCCTCCAATGGATGAAACAAAGTCCTTCGGGTTCAATAGGAAAAGGGCTGAGGGCAGGGACGGGAGTGATCTCCCGAAGAAGGAGCTTCAGCTCAAGAAGCGCCCCAAGTCCAATCCTGTCAGCACAATTTCTTACGTCCAGGTGAGTTAGTTTTTTTCAGGGCGTTCTACTGGAACTTGTTCTCAAAGTTTTCACCTTTTTGCTGACTTTTACAGTTGCATCGAGATTTGCAGCCATCATTTACTTCCTTCTAAGCCAAGTTTGTATAAAGTGTTGGTGCTGTGCTGGTTTACATTCGAGAGGAATAGCATACTACTGTAGAGAATTGTTCTGTCGTGGTTTAAAACTGCTCTTAGTGTACTTTTAGTTTCATCAGAAGGAACTATGGTTCTCTTATCTTAGTTTAGAATTTCGTTTGTTGATATGTTAGTGATCAGAAAGTTTAAAGTTCTGTACTTCATTATTTTCTCTGTTACCTATTGGAGGATATGTTCATTGGTGGACATTGCGATGCGCTTATTCTGTAAAGCCAAGATTCATGAAAGATTATTCTACTGCAGCAAGACCTGCTCTTGGTGTATAAATTTTGCCACGTACTATGCTGAAGACGAAGGATAAATATTCAATTGGATCTTTTTTGTCAAATACTACAGTTTATTCAGTTTTTTTTTGGGGGAAAATATGGTCTTATTTACTTCAGATTTTTTTTTTCTTTTCATCATAGATATTGGGAACTGGAATGGACACTCAAGATACATCGCCTTCAGTTCTGCTTTTCTTTGATCACCAAAGATTTGTTTTTAATGCTGGAGAGGTAAGGGCAACTGGCAGCATTTTTAAATTCTTATATTTTTTGTGGCATTCAATATTTTTGTTCTGCAGAAGCTGATGTTATCATTTCGTGTCGTTTCTTATGATGGTGCTCTGTAGATGCTGTTGTCCGTCATTTAGCATTGGTGCTTATGATTGAGATCGTTCTTCCCGTTATTTTTAGGACAATATGCATTTTTGTTTTCCCAGATACATAACCCTTTATCTGTTAAAGTTTTCTCTCTCATCCCACGGAGTTAATTCATGTTTCTATCACTAGAGTTGCTGTAACTTTGTGGACCAATTTCTTTCAGTAATTAGCATTTGGGTGAGAATTTGTAGAATCTCGGTTTGTTATGCATTGTGTGGACAAGTTAGTCAGCTTATTGCTTTAATGGGTTGTTGCCTTTGCATTCTTGATCCGGATCAGCATAACAGAGGTCTCAATGTGCTTGTTGATTTCTTGCTTAGAATTTCATATGAAGCAAGGTAACTTCTAATTCATGACTGATTGTCAATTCATGTCAGGGGTTACAAAGGTTTTGTACGGAGCATAAAATTAAGTTATCAAAGGTATGCATTTTTCTAAGGCTTAAGAATTCTCTTTTTCTTCTACAGTTGGTCTCTTTTGCATTTTTGTTTTTGAGCGGTCATGGATGTTGATCTTCTGCTTCTTCTTTTCTTCTCAGATAGATCACATATTCTTTTCCCGAGTTTGCTCAGAGACCGCTGGTGGACTTCCAGGTTTGCATCTGACTTCCTGCAATGTGTTTTTTTTTTTTTTTGTATAGCAGGCATCTAAATNCACAATGTGTTTTTTTTTTTTTTGTATAGCAGGCATCTAAATAATCAGTGAGCTTTAAGTGAGAGCCTAGTCTTTGTTCTGATAGACAATTGGTGCCCTACCATAACATAGGGCTGCTGTTAACACTAGCGGGCATGGGAGAAGAAGGAATGTCAGTGAGTAAATTAGCTATCTCCATGTTTCTCTCATTCCTTTTCTTTTTCTACTTACCAATTTCACTTCATGATGAGACAAAAAAAAAAACCCTGTGCCTTCTTTTAAAGGTCAATATCTGGGGACCTTCAGATCTCAAGTACTTGGTCGATGCCATGAAATCGTTCATTCCTAATGCCGCGATGGTCTACACGAAAAGCTTCGGGCCCACACCTAGTGGTGGTGCAGCGATAAATCCTGAATTAGATCAATTCAAGGATCCTATTGTTCTTGTGAAGGATGATGTTGTTAAAATATCAGCCATTCTACTTTGGCCCAAGGGGCCGGAGACAGGGGATTCTTCAATAATATGCATAGATGATTCATCTAGTACCCTTGAGGGGGAGGGAAGAGCAGCATTTGATGTGAAGGCAGGTGACATGTCAGTGGTGTACATTTGTGAGTTGCCAGAAATTAAGGGTAGATTTCATCCAGAAAGAGCCATGGAGAAAGGCATAAAACCTGGGCCAGAGTACCGTGAACTGCAGCTTGGGAAATCAGTGTTCTCAAAGCGCCATAACATCATGGTGAGTTTCAAAATTAGCACAGTATTGCATCTGGTTTTGTTCCGTTGGATTAAGAACTCCATTTGTTTTGAGGAAATTTATTTTCATCCTGAGGGAAGTTCAAAAAGAAACTCCCGGGAAATTCTTCTCTAAATGTACTTGGGAAAAGCATTTTTTTTTTCCTTATGTTACTCACTGTTGCTTTGCTCAANTCTTTAAAAGGTTCCTCTTTTCTCCCATTTTTCTCCAGGAAGTGAAGATAAGTTTGGAATCCTTAATTAGAAAAATGTCCTGAATTGTAACTGACATTTATTATGTCCTTTTTTCCGATTGTTTTCAAGATTAAGATAATAGAGATACTAGAGAGAGAGAGAGAGAGAGAGAGAGAGAGAGAGAGAGAGATTAGGAGAATAGAGAACGGAATAAAACTAGCTTGCTCTTTTATCTTGCTGCCTAACCATGCTTTAATCTGTAGGTACATCCTAGTGATGTGATGGATCCTTCTATACCTGGTCCTATTGTGCTCCTTGTGGACTGCCCATCCAAATCTCATTTCCGGAGATTATTGTCTGTGGATTCCTTTAGCAATTATTACTCAGTTCTCTCAGGCGAAGAATCCCAAAAGAATGTGAGCTGTGTGATCCATTTGAGCCCGACATCCATCATAAGTGATCCAGATTATCAAACTTGGATGAAGAAATTCGATTCAGCCCAGCATATTATTGCTGGACATGCAATGTAAGTTTTATAGAAATATGGTTAATTATCCGACTATATAGCAGTTTCTGGTCATGTTTCATTTTTTATGGTTGACTTGGGACCGAGCATTCCACTTTTCACTGCAGGAAAAATGCAGAGATCCCAATTTTAGGAGCAAGTGCAAGAATTGCTGCCCGATTAAATTATCTCTGCCCTCAGTTTTTTCCTTCTCCAGGATTTTGGTCTCTTAAACAATCTTGTTTATCATCAGACTCCTCATTTTCCTCTGAGGTGAGATTTTGTGTCAGTAGATTATGGTATTGGTTCCTAAGGATATGCAATTTGCTTATAAGCAACTAATTCTTTTATGCACACATCAGGACATGTCAAACTCTAGCAAGATAATATCTGCTGAGAATCTGCTCAAGGTACAACAAATTCTGGGTCTGAAGCGTACAAGTTCCCTTGCAGTACTTGAATCTGCTATCTTCTAGTCTTTTTACTTGCATTTGAGGAAAACTTAAGGATAGACAACTTCTATACAGCAATTATGTCCTTTACAATAACTACACTGAGGATATACCCTCTTATGGGTTTTGGCAAATTTTCCCTTTCTACAACTTGTAAAATATGTTTTGTATTAAGTGTTCTTGATGCGATATTAATGAAGTTAATTTCTTGACTACTCCAAAAAAAAACATTTTGTATTAAGTAATTACTGTTTAGGTTGTAGAAAATTTTCCAGTTTTCCATTTTCTGTTTACTATAACGCTAGGCAACGAGTGGTAAGAAACACATTTGATTTGGTTGTACTAAACATGATGGTAGTCTTTCAAAAAGAACAGCCTCCAGATACTTATCTCATATCTGATTTCAGTTGCTGTGCTGTTTGTAAGTATTGAATAATAACAATTCTCTTAATTTCCATGCAGTTCACATTGCGCCCTAGAGACAAGATTGGATTAGACAGATCCTTCGTTCCAAGTGCACTGACTGCTTCTAAGACAATTGATGAATTACTCAATGAGATTCCAGAGATCACTGAGGCTGCAGAGAATGTCCGTAATCTGTGGGACCTAGACAGGCAGGTCGAGGAGGAAAAGAATACCTTGCAGGAGGAGCCTTGGCTGAATGAAAATAAAATTCCTAGTTGTTTGGAAAATGTAAGGAAGGATGACCTTGAGATTGTTCTTCTGGGAACGGGTTCATCTCAGCCATCCAAATATCGAAATGTCAGTTCGATATATATCAACCTTTTCTCGAAAGGAGGCTTGCTTCTTGATTGTGGGGAAGGAAGTCTCGGGCAGATGAAAAGAAGGTAGCAATCAGAAAGCTTTATCTCTTTTGTCATGAGTTGGGATCATGTGGCCACTTTAGTTTCGAAAAATTTTCCTCTTTTACATTTGTATGCCCTTGGAAATCAACATAACCAGATGGGGCATTCCCTGCATTGTGTTCTGTCCTATGAGACATTTTCCTCATACTTTAGGCTGAGAAAGCTGGAAGTGGTTAAATCTCAAGCTGTCGTAGACCAATCAGATGCTGATTTTAGTATTTCCTGAGAGAATATTTTTGCATCAGGTTGAATCCATGAGAAATCACATATTTTTGTAAGCTTAGCATGAATTATTTAGAATGGTTTGACCTCTGCATTCTTCAAATTTGAAAAAGAAAAGGAATGTTCCCATAGCACATTGAGCATCCAAGAACATTTTGCTTTAATCTATTAAGAGATGTTCCATGTATTTGGGTGGGATTGGTCATTTCTGGATCCAAAGCGAATAGGTTTGGTAAATGAGTAAGCTAAGGATACACATCAGATTTACTAATCCTATCCATAATGATATGCCAGAAGATCCATCAATTTTGTTACATGTTCAACTGTCAAGCGGGTCTTTGCTCACAAGCAACCTTTACTTGAATGCAGATTTGGAATAGAGGGAGCAGACAATGCCTTGAGAGGTCTCCGGTGCATATGGATCTCTCATATTCATGCTGATCACCATGCAGGACTAGCGAGAATCCTTGCCCAGCGACGTGACCTTCTTAAAGGGTCACCTCATGATCCTCTGCTGGTTGTGGGGCCCAGGCAGCTGAAGAGATATCTTGATGCGTACAGGAGACTGGAAGACCTGGACATGCTCTTTCTTGACTGTAGGCACACTACTGAATCCTCACTAGGCACCTTTGAGGAGCTCCTGGAGTCTCCAGACAATGAGATGTCATCTCCTCCAAGAAACCCCAGTCCTCAATCAGGGTTGTTCACTCGTGGATCCCCAATGCAGAGCTGCTGGAAGAGCCACGGAGTCACTCCAGATATTTCCATTGCATTTCCAATCCTCAAGAGCTTCAAGAGGGTGCTGAGAGAAGCGGGCTTGGATAGTTTGGTTAGTTTTCCTGTAGTGCATTGCCCACAGGCTTACGGTGTGGTTCTCAAGGCATCCGAACGAGTCAACAGTGTTGGGAAGGTGATTGAAGGGTGGAAGATTGTATACTCGGGCGACACAAGGCCATGCCCTGAGCTCACCGAGGCTTCTCGTGGGGCCACCATTCTTATAAATGAGGTAAGCACGATAATAACCTTCCTTTCTTCAATGCTTAAAACAGTAAACAAGGTTTTTCTCTCATGAAAGCATCACTAGAGAACAGAGAAGATGGAATGTAGATGAACTGATCCAAACCAGTCGTTTTTTTTCTTAAGTGGAAATCAGACTCGATAACCGACTTTTCCTTCCTGTTTTGCAGGCCACTTTTGAGGATGGGATGGTGGAGGAGGCAATAGCGAGGAACCACAGCACAACGGAGGAGGCCATTCAGGTGGGGGCCGCTGCGGGCGTGTACCGGATCATCCTCACCCACTTCAGCCAGAGATACCCGAAGATCCCCATCTTTGATGGGACCCACATGCACAAGACATGCATTGCGTTCGATCTCATGAGCGTTAACATAGCAGACCTTCCCATGCTCCCTCGAGTCCTCCCTTATCTTAAACTCTTGTTCAAGAATGAGATGGCTGGTGATGAATCAGAGGATGTGTTAGAAGAATCTGTTGGTGTAACTTACTGATTGAGAATTTTGCTAAATCATTAATGGGAAGAGTTTTCTCTGAAATTTTCTGTCTCCCTTTCATAAACCATGCCACTTGTACGCTATTTGTTTTTGGTCATCTCTTTGATTCCTGAGAAGTAGAAAAATGTTTTCCGACTTTATCCGTGTCTTTCGTAAATACAAGGACAAAACATGGGAAAATATGCCAGCTTTCTAGAACTAAACAAGTCAGCCTTTAACTTTAGACTAGTATATGTCCACATTTAATGTAATGTAGTCCACGGAGCAATTGGTGTAACTTGATTTTTTTTTTGGATTCTTCGGGCTAAATACCTAATAGATGAATAACTGATGTGCGATTTTTTCTCCTTTGGCAAATAGTATGAGGCTTCTGAGGAAAAGAGCAAGTATCTTGCTGATATTCTTTGTGATCTGTAAATGCAAAGACGTTAGAAATTTCCTGGTGTCCTAACCAACGACTTTGACTCATCCCTGTCCCTGTCCAGCAGGCTAAATACCTAATAGATGAATGACTGCTGTGCGGTTTTTTCTCCTTTGGCAAATAATAGGAAGTGCATTTCCGACAGCCCCAGTTGACGGCTCTGGTCAGCTTGTCTCTAGCAGCAATTGGTGTATTTGGTGTCGCATGATTTTTGGACGCTAGCTCCTTTGGCAAATAGTAGGAAGCTTCTGAGGAGAAGAGCAAGTATCTTGCTGATATTCTTTGTGATCTGTAAATGCAAAGACGTTAGAAATTTCCTGGTGTCCTAGCCAACGACTTTGACTCATCCCTGTCCCTGTCCAGCATTTGTAATCTAGTAACTGGTCGCTTGATTTTTGAACATCTCAGGGGAATGGACGAATGACGTTTCGGAAATTGTGGGCTGCGATATTTAGCTCCTTCAGCAAATAACAGGAAGTGTATGGGGACAAGGTATCTGGGTGCTATGGAACATATTATAAATTTCCTAGAGTCCCAACCGACAACTTCATCTCGGCCTTTGTCCACCACTAGTAGCAAATAGTTCACAAAGCAGTTGCTACCACTTGATTATTGGAGGCTCCGGCTCCAGGGAAATGGACGAACGGCTCTTCCAGGCAATTGTAAGCAGTGATCTTAGCTCCTTCATGGATCTAGTTAGAGAAAACAGTGTCTCAGTTTTGGAGCAAAGAATCCCTGAATCATTGAACACTCCTCTGCACTTGGCGTCAAAGCTCGGGAATACCCTGCTGGTGGAAGAGATCCTTAAGCTCTGTCCGGACATGGTTTCCATGAGGAACTCGAAGCTCAACACTGCATTCCATGAAGCCTGCTACGGTGGGCATGTGAGTGTCCTGAGGCTGCTCTTGACGGTCCATAAGCAGGAAATCTTCCTACTCAATGGTGAAGGAGAGAGCCCTCTATACATTGCTTGCAAGAACAGCCACAGTGAAGCTGTGCAGCTGCTTTTAACCCTGCCTGGGATTCTCGAGGTCGAGGGAGAGGTGTCAGATAAGTCTCCTGTCCATGTTGCTGCCCTGAGAGGCCATACAGGTGATAACACGCTGGTTCTTGACTGTGTTGGTGCTCACATTTTTCACATTCTATTTCTTACCCTGCTTTTTGTGTATGAGATGAATGGAATTGTATATATTTTTGTGGCGGAGGAAAATCACAGATAAATTTCCATGGATGCAAAGATCTTTTTGGTGATCACTCATCATAAGTTCTTGATTAGATCATTAGGACTGGATTTACTGTAATAGTTCAGNTAGCCAACGACTTTGACTCATCCCTGTCCCTTTACAGCATTTGTAATCTAGTAACTGGTCGCTTGATTTTTGGACATCTCAGGGGAATGGACGAATGACGTTTTGGGAAATTGTGGGCTGCGATATTTAGCTCCTTCAGCAAATGTATGGGGACAAGGTATCTCGGTGCTATGTAACATATTATAAATTTCCTAGAGTCCTAACCGACAACTTCATCTCGGCCTTTGTCCACTAGTAGCAAATAGTTCACAAAGCAGTTGGTACCACTTGATTATTGGAGGCTCCGGCTCCAGGGAAATGGACGAACGGCTCTTCCAGGCAATTGTAAGTGGTGATCTTAGCTCCTTCATGGATCTAGTTGGAGAAAACAGTGTCTCAATTTTGGAGCAAAGAATCCTTGAATCACTGAACACTCCTCTGCACTTGGCATCAAAGCACGGGAATGCCCAGCTGGTGGAAGAGATCCTTAAGCTCACTCAAGACATGGTTTCCATGAGGAACTCGAAGCTCAACACTGCATTCCATGAAGCCTGCTATGGTAGGCATGTGAGTGTCCTGAGGCTGCTCTTGATGGTCCATAAGCAGGAAATCTTCCTACTCAATGGTGAAGGAGAGAGCCCTCTATACATTGCTTGCAAGAACGGCCACTGTGAAGCTGTGCAGCTGCTTTTAACCCTGCCAGGGATTCTCGAGGTCGAGGGAGACATGTCAGATAAGTCTCCTGTCCATGTTGCTGCCCTGAGAGGCCATACAGGTGATAACATGCTGGTTCTTGACTGTGTTGGTGCTCACATTTTTCACATTCTTTTTCTTACCCTGCTTTTTGTGTATGAGATGAATGGAATTGTATATATTTTTGTGGCGGAGGAAAATCACAGATAAATTTCCATCATTGCAAAGATCGTTTTGGTTATCACTCATCATAAGTTCTTGATTAGATCATTAGGACTGGATTTACTGTAATAGTTCAGATACCACGAGGACCCTGATTACTTTGGCTGATGAAGAAAAGATGAGCACCATGACTGTGAGACCACAGGTCTAACAGGTAGCACGTTACAACATCCAAAGTGCCAAATAAATCACAGCCACCAAAGAGTATTCAAGCTGAAGGAACTGCTAGTTAGGGGCTGTGTCAATTTCATCTTTTGCTTCTGGCATTGCACAGAAATGGCTTTTCTTTTCTGCTCTTTTCAATCATTTTACTCTGATGAATGTCAGTTAACAGACTAATGAAAGAAGTTGTGCCTAATGGTGCAGATATTGTCACACTGATCTTACAGGCATACCCTGAATCCATCAATAAAGTGGATGGTAACGGAAGCTCGTTACTGCACTATGCTTGTTTAGGGAGACACAACAAAACTGTGACAGTTCTTATTAAGAAGAACGTGGCACTGACTTGGAAATATGACAGCAATGTTTACACACCATTGCACTTGGCAGCGATGGGTGGGAGCATCAAAATACTTAAACTTCTCCTGAGAAATGCACCCGCATGCATAAATTATCCTACTGGAGACAGGGAGACTGCTTTCCATCTCGCTGTGAAATTCAACAGATGCAAAACCTTAATGATGTTAGCATCGATGTTCAGTGGCACATCCATCCTTAACGAGAAAGACAAATACGGAAACACTGTTCTGCACCTTGCAGTTTCAGGAAGTCGCCATCAGGTGAGGATTTCTTTTCTCCCTGGCTTCTGTAAATTTTATTTATAATCCAATTTTTAATATGTTTACACCATCTCGCCCTTTCAGCCTAGTAATCAATGGAGTGCTATCCAAGAAATATTTATCACCCATTCATCTTACAAGCTTAATATTTTATATGGACTTGTATTTGAGATATATGAACTCTCTTTTGCTGAATTTCTTTCAGTTAGCTGAGTATATAATCAGCCAAACAACGGTGGAGATTAATGCAAAAAACATGGTCCGAGATACAGCTTTAGACATTCTCAAAAAGCAAGTGATTACTCCAGATATACAGAAGCTCAAGGACATCATTGCCCATGCTGACCCAAAGAAAAGATTCAAAGATGCACTGGGGAGAATGGCAGAGCAAACAGATGGATCACCACTGAGACCCAACAAAGACAACACTATCTCTGAATGTGACAAGTTCAACCCAACTGAGCAGCGATCCCTGAATACAAGCACAATTCAACCTGCAGCTACTGGTGAAATAGTGGAGGCAAACTCCAAAGTTGCAGGTAGTCTCTCTTCCTTTGATTTGGAAAGAACTGTCACTAGGAAATCCAGCAAAAAATTCAGATCCTCTAGAAGAAAGGAAGAAGAAAGTTCTGAATCCTACAAGGCATTTGATGAGGGCGCGCAAAATGCTCAGAACACAGTCACACTAGTGGCCATACTAATAGCCACAGTCACTTTCACTGCTGGGGTAGCCCCGCCTGGGGGTGTTTATCAGGAAAAAGATACTCCCAAGGGGAAGGCAGTCGCAGGTAGAACAATAGCTTTCAAGGTCTTTGAACTCAGCAACAATATCGCTTTCTTTACATCACTTGGCATTGTAGTGGCCTTAATGAACGTCATCCCACTCCAAAGAAAGCCATACATGGCATTACTTGAAGTTTCCAACATGGTTATCTTGGCATCGGTGTTGTCTATGGCCACAGCATACATTGCAGCCACATGGGTTGTCGTCCCCCCCACAGGGTCATGGAGTCGAGTGGCTGTCTGCTCTGTTAACAATCATTGGCATGGGAACAATGGGAGTAAGTATGTTAAGTCCAATTGTCATGTTCCTCTTCTATAGGATCAGGATGTTGAGTTGGAGAATGTTCATAAAACTATGAATCACATCCTACGTCTATTCATCGAATTATGAAGCTGATCGTTCAAAAGGATATCTAAATTATTGATGTGTCAACATTTTAGAGAGTTCATATTGTCCCCATACTTGCATCATGTTTGAGATAGATGTCCTACAAGTGGAATAACTTTCATAATCAAGTTGCAACTTCGTTTTCATGGACTCACACCAGAGATTGAGTTACTGATCAGGACTTCAACCCTTCAATGGGACAATTCCATCCGATTCCCTTTGTATGCTTCTGCTCTGTAAGTAGCAAAATGGGATACTGATTATCAATATCTCTGTATTGTTTTCTCTCTTTCTTTGAATAAATTTGTGAAAGATAAGCATAATCTTTGCGCGCGAATCTTGGGGCATACGATCACAGGGCATTGCACAGCACAGCTGATACGGCCCCTTGGGTTCTCAACAAGGGAACTTCGAGTCTGACAGAAACCCAACTTTCAAGGCAGCGTTTAACGGCTCACAACCGAACTGTACAAGGACCCAACCATAAGATTTTTCGAACTATCGTCCCCACTTCCCAAGGCCAAGGAGCAGTGATGCAGATAGTTGTTGGAACCCTGCCCGAGCAAGTTTAAGAATGAGATGGCTGGTGATGAATCAGAGGATGCTTTAGAGGAATGAGTTGGTGCAACTTTGTGAAAATTTTTGCTAGTTCTTTTCTCCCTCCCTCGCATAAAACCATCAAACTTGCACGCTATTTGCTTTCCAGTGTCTCTTGTTTCCGGAAAAGTGGAAAACATTTTCCGACCTTTTCCTCTTCCTTCCACAATATGAGGACAGCAGAAAGAAGGAAATCATGCAAGTTTCCTAGATCAAATCAGCATTCAACTCGAGACTGGTATGACTGGATGAAGATGAACGTTTCAAAAGAGCCAGATGTTTCCGTCAATTGTTTCCGACTTCGGAAAGATGGAAAAAAAAATCCATCGATGGCATCCAATTTTGAAGAATCACAATTTACCCGATGGTAGAACATGAAGTCATCCAAAAAGTCGGGTTATGATTTGGCAAATGATAGGTAGTGTATGGGAAAAATAGCATATATCTCGGTGATATGATGGATNGGGTAGCCCCGCCTGGGGGTGTTTATCAGGATGGTCCTCTCAAGGGGAAGGCAGTCACAGGTAGAACAATAGCTTTCAAGGTCTTTGAACTCAGCAACAATATCGCGCTCTTTACATCACTCTGCATTGTATTGGTCTTAATGAGCGTCATCCCATTCTGAAGAAAGCCATACATGAGGTTACTTGCAGTTTCCAACCAGGTTGTCGGGGCATCGGTGTTGTTCATGGCCACAGCATACATCGCAGCCACATGGGTTGTCCTCCCACACGGTGATGGAGTTGAGTGGCTGCCTGTCCTGTTAACATCCATTGGTGGGGGAACACTGGGAGTAATTATATTTGGTCTAAGTTGCATGGTAATCTACCATTGGATCAGGAAGTTGAATTGGAGAAAGTTTTAGAAAACTATGAACCACATCCTACGTCTATTCATCGGAGTATGAAGCTGATCGTTCAAAAGGATATCTAAATGATTGATTTGTCAACATTTTAGAGAGTTCATATTGTCCCCATACTTGCATCATGTTCGAGATAGATGTCGTACAAGTGGAATAACTTTCATAATCAAGTCACAACTTCGTTTTCATGGACTCACACCGTAGATTGAGTTATTGATCGAGACTTCAACCCTTAAATGGGACAATTCCATCCGATTCCCTTTGGATGCTTCTGCTCTACTGGTAGCAAAATGGGATACCGATTATCAATCTCTCTGTTTTGTTCTCTCATTCTTTAAATAAATTTGTGAAAGATAAGCATAATCTTTGCACGCGAATCTTGGGCCATACGATCACAGGGCACGGCACAGATGATACGGCCCCTTGGGGTTCTCAACAAGGGAACTTCGAGTCTGACAGAAACCCAACTTTCAAGGCAGCGTTTAACGGCTCACAACTGAACTGTACAGGGACCCAACCATAAGATTTTTCGAACTATCGTCCCCACTTCCCAAGGTCAAGGAGCAGTGATGCAGATAGTTGTTGGAACCCTGCCCGAGCACGTTTAAGAATGAGATGGCTGGTGATGAATCAGAGGATGCTTTAGAGGAATGAGTTGGTGCAACTATGTGAAAATCTTTGCTAGTTCTTTTCTCTCTCCCTCACATAAAACCATTAAACTTGCACGCTATTTGCTTTCCAGTGTCTCTTGTTTCCGGAAAAGTGGAAAACATTTTCCGACGTTTTCCTCTTCCTTCCACAATATGAGGACAGCAGAAAGAAGGAAATCATGCAAGTTTCCTAGATCAAATCAGCATTCAACTCGAGACTGGTATGACTGGATGAAGCTGAACGTTTCAAAAGAGCCAGATGTTTCCGTCAATTGTTTCCGGCTTCTGAAAGACGGAAAAAAAAATCCGTCAATGGCATCCAATTTTGAAGAATCACAATTTACCCGATGGTAGAACATGAAGTCATCCAAAAAGTCGGGTTATGGTTTGACAAATGATAGGTAGTGTATGGGAAAAATAGCATATATCTCGGTGATATGATGGACGATATTAGAAGTTTCCCGGAGTCCCGACCGACGACTTTGACTTGTCCACCATTTATTTATTCGAGAGAGAGAGAATGATATCTATTGAGATGGCCTGGTCACCTTGATGGCCACTGTCGTTGTTTATGAAGCAATTGCCATCTATTGATTTTTGGACACTTCAGGGAAATGGACGGGCGGCTGTTTCAGGCAATTGTAAGCTACGATCTTAGCTCCTTCAGGACTCTAGTTAGTGAAAACGGGGTTTCGATTTTGGAGCAAAGAACGGCTGAGTCACTGAACACTCCTCTGCACTTGGCGTCGAAGCTTGGACACACCCAGTTGGTGGAGGAGATCTTTAAGCTCTGCCCAGACATGGCCTCCTTGGGGAACTCGAAGCTCGACACTGCATTCCATGAGGCCTGCTATGGTGGGCATGTGAGCGTCCTGAGGCTGCTTCTGAAGGTACGCATGTGGGAGATCTTCCGACTTAATAGAAATGGAGAAACCCCGTTTTATATTGCTAGCAAAAATGGGCACAGTGAAGCCGTGAAGCTACTCATGACCCTTCCTGGGATGCTCGAGGTCGAGGAAGAGGTCTCAGATCAGTCTGCTCTCCATGCCGCTGCCTTGAGAGGCCATACAGGTGATATCAGTGCTGATTCTTGACTCTGGTGACGCTGTATTAATGCTCATATTTTGCAAATTCAATAGCCTTTTATGTATCTGGGATAGATTGAACCAACATATAGATGCAATTTGTAAGCTACGAACAAAAAAATGAAATCACTATTTAGATGCAAGGATCTTTTAAGTGATTCCGTTCCAGTTGTTTCCATTCTTTGTGCAAGACATCGTATGTTCTCCAGTCGTTGTGTTGGATTGAGGATGGGCTGTGATATACCCATGTTACTAAAGCCGATGCATCAATTTGCCAACTTGAATTGTTAGGACCGTGGCACTACAATAATAGCCCAGCTGATTCAACATCATAGGTCTAACAGGTAGTATGGTACAAGATCCAAAGTGCCATATGATTCAACATTCACCAAGGCACCATGAAATATTCAAGATCGAGGAACTAGTTCTTGAAAGCCAATATACGTGTGTTTCATTATTTGCTGTCTTTCTTGCATATGGATGCTGCAATTATGTAGGATTGATTCTATATCTTGTTACTGGATATCATGGTTTTCCCTTTTTGTCCATTTTTTTATCAGTTTGTTCCAATGAGATAGTTGACAAACTAATGAAGGAAGCTGTGTTCTGATGTTGCAGACATTGTTACAATGATCTTACAGGCATGCCCGAAATCCATCTACAAAGTGGGTGGTAATGGAAGCTCATTACTGCACTATGCCTGTATTGGGGGATACAATAAGATGGTGATGATTCTTATGAGGAAGGACGTGGCACTGACTTGGCAATACGACAGCAACGGTTACACACCACTACACTTGGCAGCAATGAATGGGAACATCGAAATACTTAAACTTCTGCTGGAATATGCACCCACGTGCATAAATTATCTTACCAGCGACCGGGAGACTGCTTTCCACCTCACTGTGAGATTCAACCGATACCATGCTTTCATGCTTTTAGCACCGAAGTTCAGTAGCACATCTATCCTCAGCAAGCAAGACAAATACGGAAACACTGTTCTGCACCTTGCAGTTGTAGGAAGTCATTACCGAGTGAGGACTTCTCTTCTTCCTGGCATCTGCTAATTTGATCAACAGTATCCAATTTAGCTATTTGGAGCATGCTGTCAAACTTCAAATCCCGTTGATCAATTCTAACTAATTCAGTCTTCTCATATGTTTTAAATTACTAGTCCTTTCAGCCAACGTATGAAATGGAGTGTTATATCTATCACCTATTCATCCGACAAGTTTTAGATTTTAAGAGAACTTTGGTCTTATTCCTGATATGTGAATGCAGTTTCCCTTAATTTCTTTCAGTTAGCTGAGTAAATCATCAGCCAGACAACAGTGAAGATCCATACACAGAACAGGACAGGAGATATGGCACTTGACATTCTCAACCAACAAGTAATCCAGAGATTCAAAAGCTTAAAGACGCCATCACCCGAGCCCACATTGAGAAAAGATCCAAAGAGGCCATGAGGTCTATGGAAGTGCAAAGGGATGGATCACTTCTGAAACCCATCAAAGACAACAATATCTCCAAATGCGACAGCATTAGCCTCACTGAGCAGATCCAGACAGACACAAGCACCATCCAACATGCAGCTCCTGATGTAGTGGTTGAGCCTGGCTCTGAAGTTGATGAAAGTGGGTCTTCCTCGGATTCAGAATACACAACAAGGTTTCTGAGGACACCTGGAAACTCAAGCCACAAAAAGATTCTGACCAAAAGAAGAAAGAAAAAAGAACGCTACAAAGAATCTGGCCGTAAAAATGACCAATATTATGAGGCATATAACGAGGCTGTGCAGAATGCCAGGAACACCATCACGCTCGTGGCCATACTTATAGCCACGGTCACCTTTGCAGCTGGTATAGCCCCTCCTGGCGGTGTTTATCAGGATGGTCCTCACAGGGGTAAGGCAGTTGCAGGAAGAACAGCAGCTTTCAAAGTTTTTGAATTGAGCAACAATATTGCGCTGTTTACATCTCTCTGTATCGTGGTGGTCATAGTGAGCATCATCCCATTCCGAAGAAAACCGCAGATGACGCTACTCAGGGTTTCCCACAAGGTCCTGTGGGCATCTGCATCATTCATGGCCACAGCATATGTTGCAGCCACATGAACAGTCCTCCCGCATGATAATGGTGTCGACTGGTTGCTTGTTCTAGTAATATCCATCAGCGGAGGAACACTAGGGACGGTTACATTTGGCCTCTCTATCACGTTGATCTACCATTGGACCCATAAATTGAATTGGAGAAAGGAAATACAGCAGCAGGCAGTTGGCAACGGACATCTGAGTTTCAAGTCCATTGCTTCAGACTATGAAAGCTCTATATCTCGCAGGTATCATTCGTACTGACTTATCAACATTTCTAAGGAAAGGGAGACAATGCAGTTCCCATATTTGAATATGTCCAAGAGAGATGATGTTGTTCCAGCGAACAACTTTTGTAATCAAGTTGCTACTTCGTATTTGTAAACTCGCACTGTGCATTGAATTATTGATTCAGGATTTGCATATTTTATGTGATTATTTCAGTTGATTCCCTCTTTATACTTCCTGCTATCTAACTAGAAAATTTAGATGAGTCATTGAGAAAGGGGTTTGTTGCGGTTACATCGTTGTCAATAACTATAAAAGTTCCTGTGGTTCCACCAGGAAAAGAAAAATAAAAATGCTGTGCACATTGAAGCTTAAA
>CXYZ01001674.1:117833-137172 GCA_900006705.1 Sonneratia caseolaris
GTGTCTGTGTCACCAAATGCAGACTTGAAACTCGGGTTTAAAGATCCACTGCTGAAACCGGTTGCCATTCCCCATCAATAGCCTCATTCCACAAAGTCACGGTATTGTTTCCATCTGCCACGGCAAGGATGTTCCCTGTCAAGGACCACGAGACCCTCCAAACAGGAGTCTTGAAGTCATTCAACACCTTCCCTTCCCACTGGTCTCCCTCCTTAGCTACGGTCCATATGATGACCTTCCCATCCTCAGAGGCACTAGCGATGGTGGACTTGGGAAGGCCCAAGTTTGGTGCCCAAGCAACATCCCTGACCCAGTCGGCATGAAGGTGCAGTGCTGGAAAACAGTCCATTTTCCAGATCCCATTAGAAAGTTTCCACACCTTTACAGTGTTATCGCAGCCACCCGAACAAAGCTTCTTAACTGGCTCTAGGAGACCCTGACCTACAAGGGCCCAGGGGCTGTCAATGGTGCCCATGAGACAGAAGTCACACCAACAGGGTGGGCCTGCTCTATCCTCGATATATCCCAAACACCATCAGGCCTTGCAGTCGATATATTACCATCTGATGACCCACATGCCAAGCATAGACCCAGTTTGTGAGGAGTCCAGGCTACTGAATTGATAGATGATTTGTGTTCATCTAAGACATAGGACTGGGCCCATTCACTTTGGTTGCCTTCCTTCCAGATAATAACCTGGCCATCATACGAGCATGAAGCAAGGATAGACCCGAATTTGGGGTGAGCCCAGGAAATCTCCCAGACAGGCCCTTGGTGTCCATTCAGAGTGGCAAGATGCTGGGAGCTGGAGTTGCTCACTCCAATGATCTTTATCATGTGATCTGATGATGCAGTAGCAATGAGCTTGCCATAGTAATCCATAGACACGTCATGGACAGTGTCTTGGTGTCCAGTTTCAAACTATTGGGGAGGCATTGCAACTACTACACATACAGCAAACAATTTACATTAAGTCAGCTGAACCATCAATTGGTCTTATTTAAGAACTTAAATCATCAGCAAAACAACCAGGACCAATGAAAGACCAAATCATGAATGATGGGCTGATTATTCTGTAACAGACACTACAATTACAAAAGAGCAAACCTTGCTGATTCAGAGGTTCAATAGCAAAGACTTGAGATCATTGCTTCATAGACTTAGGTCCATTCAGCAAGGGCTCAATCCGCTAGCCCTGTCATATAGGGGAAACATTATAAATCACCCAAGCATCACTCTCTCTCACACACACACTGTTGCATTCTGTCGAGTTCTCTTCCACAGTGTCTCTCCCATGCATGGTTCAATAATTCAGAATGTTCATGAAAGAAAAAGCCGTTATTTTGCTCCTTTCCAGAAGTCACCGGACAAATCTTAAGATAACCGACAAAACGATACAGACACAGCAACAACGCATAAGATTCAGGAGGAAAGCATGAAACTCATCTCACCGCCTACGCATCATCACTTTACAGGATCAATCCATCCATATGAACAAAACAACAGCTCTGGTGATTACAACTGCGAAACCAATTCACAAAATATGCAGTGGAAGCACAATGCGAACCGTTAGAGAAAGAGAGAGAGAAGAAAATAAGCACCTCACTCAAAGAGTCAGCCGCACAGCAAGCTGAAGCCCTCGGGATTGAGAAGAGGAAAAAATGCAGAGATGACCAACATCAATTTGCTTGGTGACCTAGGCTTTCTCTGTTGCCTCAGCCCTGTGTCTTCTTTATTGGAGAGGAAGAAGAAGCTGCGAAATGCGGCAAGAATAGAGAACCCAGAGCAATTAATGGGCCTACTAGGCCCACAAGAGCACGAAGCGGCCCAGAGGCCCAAAAGAAGAATAGGAGGAAACTAAGAAAAATAACAAGACGCCCACCGTGGGGCTCGAACCCACGACCACAAGGTTAAGAGCCTTGCGCTCTACCGACTGAGCTAGACGGGCTTATTCGCTACCAAAAAATAGCAATTGATAGGGATCTTTGTAGCTTCGCAGCCTTCAGAATCTGCAGAACTTGAGGTTCCATGAAGATCGGTGAGCATGTGGCCATCATAGCTCTTTACTGCTACGAGCCCAACTTCAAGCCTTGTTCGCATTTCCATATGCAACAATGGAGGCTGAAGCTAGAGCTCCGTATCATGCAAAAGTAGACCTCAGAATCAAAACAAGTACTGATTGATGTGATTAT
The DNA here is from genome assembly GCA_900006705.1 of Sonneratia caseolaris. NCBI lineage: Eukaryota > Viridiplantae > Streptophyta > Magnoliopsida > Myrtales > Lythraceae > Sonneratia > Sonneratia caseolaris. The sequence continues at coordinate 120,026 of CXYZ01001674.1, forward strand.
CGAGTGTAAGTTGAATCCTTATAAATCTTGCAACAAGCCACACTTTTTGTGGCTCGGTCAGGTCAAACGTCTCGGATCTGAGCTGTGAGACGAGACCAGAGAATGGGGCTGGCTAACTTCGGTTCTTCCATTGACTATGTCCCACACGAATTTAAAAATCACAAGATGGACACGTCCGTTATTTTTTTACTCGGTCAACGAGGTCAGCAAATGTAGAATAAGAGGAACCCATTCTTAATTATTACATAATTTCATTTTTTTTAATTCAATGCTGGCCGCAGGACGGCCGATTTTTCTTCACTAAATTGCCACTAAATTTTATTACAATCTTTTCTTATGGCCTTCTGTTGTTGGCCGAGTCAAGTCCTAGAAATTGTGGAAAGGGACAACACAGGAGAAACCATTACTTACTCATTTATGGGAGCGACCCTTTGTCGTGGGTGCCATGAAATCCAAAACATGGGTGAAGATGTCTATATAAGTTTAATATATATATATATATATGTATATATTTACTCTCATAATTTGAGATTTTTCTTCGTACTGTCTCAAGTTTGAAATTAACGATTCAAAATTCATTACTATACAATTTAATAAATTTAAGATCTCATATCCTTCTTAACCTATTTTCTTAAAAATAATTTGCTAGTTATATGTCATTTGGTTGTACCTTGAAAGACTTCAGTTTTTTGAACCATGTTAAGTTCTTAGTGGTGCTATGATAATGAATTGGTGCTAAGATAATTATTTAATTCATATAATATATTCATAATTAAATACAAAAATTCAAGCATTAAGTAGGTGGATACGTCAAGCGCTTCACATATCACTAACAAAGACCACAAGAGTCTTCTACCTTGCCAATCTTCTCTTCGACCGCGACTCCTGTCAAGCATCCTCTTGTCGGGTACATAAATTTCGTTGGTGAATCAATATTATCGACCATTAGTTAAAAAAAAGAATTAATATTATCGATTACCTATTCCATTTCTAACACCATAAAAGTTTAACATATAATAATAATAATAATAATAATAAGATATTATTCCTTATTTGTGATATTTACTTTCCTCTTATGATGAGAATTTCGATAAATTAGAACCAATCCGGACCAGAATATCTCCATTTCAACAACCTTCGAAGACTATGTGAAACCAGAATCTTGGGCATTGATTGCTCCTTTATCCTTAGCGAGAATATAGTTGTTTCCAAGTGAACCGTCACAGAAAAGGGTCTCTCCCAACTCGTCCATCGTTGACCCCTTTCTTGTCGGGATCCGTCCCCCTCCGATTCGGAAGAATCCGCGAGGAATCTGCCAGACAATCCGGCTGTTAATTTGGATACACGCATCGTTTGGAGTCCCCCACACCGCTTGCCGTTGACCGAGTTCATCGTCCCTATCCGTCGTGCTGTAATCTCCGTAAAAGATACATTCAATAATCGTCAGCCAGCCAGTCAGCCAGCCAGCCAACCAAAAATGCTCGATCGTGTCTCGAGCTGGTACCTTAGTATCGGCATAAGTTCCCTCCGATGAAGAAAGTCGAAGTGACTGGCCTTACTGGCCGCTCCAAGACCCAATCTCTAGCCGGGGTTTACCCAGCCCTGTGTCGTATCCCGGTGACACCAAGAACTTCCAGTGCACAGCGTGCACGTCCTAGTCAAGAACCATGCTCGATGGCTCAGCAAATTTAAATAATAAAGGGGAACTAATTTTATGCCCAAATTATATAAAAGAATACATAATTTGCCATAATTATAGCCAGTAAGGGTTTATATAATTGAAATTGACTTCTTTATTTATTCTAACATTATTCCCACCCACCTCAATCATATACATAAAATACACATGCAAAAGGCATCTGTATAATGCGTGTGTNCGGGCTTATTCGCTACCAAAAAATAGCAATTGATAGGGATCTTTGTAGCTTCGCAGCCTTCAGAATCTGCAGAACTTGAGGTTCCATGAAGATCGGTGAGCATGTGGCCATCATAGCTCTTTACTGCTACGAGCCCAACTTCAAGCCTTGTTCGCATTTCCATATGCAACAATGGAGGCTGAAGCTAGAGCTCCGTATCATGCAAAAGTAGACCTCAGAATCAAAACAAGTACTGATTGATGTGATTATCGAGTGTAAGTTGAATCCTTATAAATCTTGCAACAGGCCACACTTTTTGTGGCTCGGTCAGGTCAAACGTCTCGGATCTGAGCTGTGAGACGAGACCAGAGAATGGGGCTGGCTAACTTCGGTTCTTCCATTGACTATGTCCCACACGAATTTAAAAATCACAAGATGGACACGTCCGTTATTTTTTTACTCGGTCAACGAGGTCAGCAAATGTAGAATAAGAGGAACCCATTCTTAATTATTACATAATTTCATTTTTTTTAATTCAATGCTGGCCGCAGGACGGCCGATTTTTCTTCACTAAATTGCCACTAAATTTTATTACAATCTTTTCTTATGGCCTTCTGTTGTTGGCCGAGTCAAGTCCTAGAAATTGTGGAAAGGGACAACACAGGAGAAACCATTACTTACTCATTTATGGGAGCGACCCTTTGTCGTGGGTGCCATGAAATCCAAAACATGGGTGAAGATGTCTATATAAGTTTAATATATATATATATATATGTATATATTTACTCTCATAATTTGAGATTTTTCTTCGTACTGTCTCAAGTTTGAAATTAACGATTCAAAATTCATTACTATACAATTTAATAAATTTAAGATCTCATATCCTTCTTAACCTATTTTCTTAAAAATAATTTGCTAGTTATATGTCATTTGGTTGTACCTTGAAAGACTTCAGTTTTTTGAACCATGTTAAGTTCTTAGTGGTGCTATGATAATGAATTGGTGCTAAGATAATTATTTAATTCATATAATATATTCATAATTAAATACAAAAATTCAAGCATTAAGTAGGTGGATACGTCAAGCGCTTCACATATCACTAACAAAGACCACAAGAGTCTTCTACCTTGCCAATCTTCTCTTCGACCGCGACTCCTGTCAAGCATCCTCTTGTCGGGTACATAAATTTCGTTGGTGAATCAATATTATCGACCATTAGTTAAAAAAAAGAATTAATATTATCGATTACCTATTCCATTTCTAACACCATAAAAGTTTAACATATAATAATAATAATAATAATAATAAGATATTATTCCTTATTTGTGATATTTACTTTCCTCTTATGATGAGAATTTCGATAAATTAGAACCAATCCGGACCAGAATATCTCCATTTCAACAACCTTCGAAGACTATGTGAAACCAGAATCTTGGGCATTGATTGCTCCTTTATCCTTAGCGAGAATATAGTTGTTTCCAAGTGAACCGTCACAGAAAAGGGTCTCTCCCAACTCGTCCATCGTTGACCCCTTTCTTGTCGGGATCCGTCCCCCTCCGATTCGGAAGAATCCGCGAGGAATCTGCCAGACAATCCGGCTGTTAATTTGGATACACGCATCGTTTGGAGTCCCCCACACCGCTTGCCGTTGACCGAGTTCATCGTCCCTATCCGTCGTGCTGTAATCTCCGTAAAAGATACATTCAATAATCGTCAGCCAGCCAGTCAGCCAGCCAGCCAACCAAAAATGCTCGATCGTGTCTCGAGCTGGTACCTTAGTATCGGCATAAGTTCCCTCCGATGAAGAAAGTCGAAGTGACTGGCCTTACTGGCCGCTCCAAGACCCAATCTCTAGCCGGGGTTTACCCAGCCCTGTGTCGTATCCCGGTGACACCAAGAACTTCCAGTGCACAGCGTGCACGTCCTAGTCAAGAACCATGCTCGATGGCTCAGCAAATTTAAATAATAAAGAGGAACTAATTTTATGCCCAAATTATATAAAAGAATACATAATTTGCCATAATTATAGCCAGTAAGGGTTTATATAATTGAAATTGACTTCTTTATTTATTCTAACATTATTCCCACCCACCTCAATCATATACATAAAATACACATGCAAAAGGCATCTGTATAATGCGTGTGTGTGTATATATATATACACACGCGCACATGCCAAAATACAAATCAGGACAGTGCATTATCCTGGACCCGGTACCGAGAGATGTCCAAGTTCCCATTCTTTATAGCCAATAAGTGTCTAATGACACCACCGTGGTAGCTAGAGATGTTAAACGTGCCAGGCTGGCATGTAATTTGATCAGAACTGAACCATCCAAATCTGAAACCTGTTTGAACTGCTCCTAATCCGGTCCATAATTATTGTTATTGGATTTTGGGTGGTTATGGGTCAGTTCATAAATATGGATCCGTGAGTCGTAACCGATTCGGACCACTACCCTGCTGAACTTTCCCGAAACTGTTGAAAAATCAGCCTAGACTACCACCAACATCATACAAATTAGCAATCAACTTTTGTCGGATCAATTTTAAATTTAAAAAAAAATTAAAGATAAACAGTTTAAATTCACCCAAACTATAACATATAACCAAACCAATCCGTTAAGCAACGAACTAAACAGTGACTGAATCTAACAATTACATATCCTTTTTGAATTAGTTTGGATAACACTTTTAACAACACTAGTAATAACTATAATATGCCATATATTCATAACAACCTATATTATATTGATGTGATGAACTCTTAACTAAATTATAATATATATCATATGATATATCTGTCACATATATATATATATATATATAATTTTTTTCCCCAACTATTACCGACGGAAGTTTCCGTCCCCTTTATCTCACTTTTATCGAATTAATTGTCTTGTAAACTCATAAACCGGCCTCGTCCGTAGCCAAGGAAAACAATAGAGAGTAGGTGTGCAGCACATCACCTTTGAACAGATTAATTAATATGAAGCTCTCTATGTTGTACGTACGTATATACGTATACTGAAACATACGCATATTCTACAATTTATTATTATTATTTTTCATCGCCACCAAATTTGAGATTAATTTATTAGCGTCGGCCGCATATATAAATACTGTTCCCGTTGGTCTTCTCTTTCACAAAGGTGACAGTGCACCAACTTCCTCTCTCTCTCTCTGGTTCTTCTTCTGACTCACTATACCAGATAGACCTCTTCGAAGAGTTGTTGAATTGATCGACAGTCGAGACATCCTCCTCCTCCTCCTCCTCCTCCTCCGTTTTCATCTTTGACGATCTCCAAGAGCTCGGTCGGTTCGGAGAACCCCGGCGGAGATTACAAGAGGGAGCTGTGGTCAGATATGGAGGTCCACGGGTTCGAGAGGGCCCGGTCGTGGAGGCAGGCGAGCAGGAACATGAGCCGGAGCATGGGCCGGAGCATGAGCCGGAGCGGGTGGGGGATGGAGGGCGCCTTCGCTAGCCAGCGGAACTCGACGAGGACCAGCCGGTACGACGAGGACGAGGAGGCCCTCAAGTGGGCCGCCATCGAGAGGCTGCCCACCTACGACCGGCTGAGGACGAGCATCCTGCAGTCGTTCGCGGAGAACGATAGCATCGAGCAGCAGATAAACAAGGCGGTCGACGTCCGGAAGCTCGACATGAACGACCGGCAGCAGTTCATCGACAGGATCTTCAAGGTGGCCGAGGAAGACAACGAGAGGTTCCTGAGGAAGTTCAGGAACAGAATCGACAAGTAAGCCTTTTTTCCCATTGCACTCAGAAGAAAAATCAGCTAAAATTCATCGAAATTATCATCGAGGTAATGGAAAAACATATTTATGGAAATAATTTTAATTTTCACTTGAATTTCTCATACACTGTAATGGCTTCATAAAAGATTAAATTATCTAAACGTATCTCTTTGGCCCTCTGATTCAATTCTCAAATTCGACAAGAAAGGGCCAACACGTCTTTTCATAAGTCTCAATCATTCATGGGATTATAAGGCTCGAAAATCGACCTACATTTTTTAAATTCTTTTAAAGATTGCAACTTGTGCAATAACACACCTCACCCCCTCTTCCCATATATGATCACATACAGTGTTTTTTTGGTTAAAATCTAATGAAATTTTAATTTAATAAAAGGGAGTTCACTGTTTAACTCACCTAATTCCCCCAATTTCAATAACTTCTGATATGGGGTGAAGGATGACTTGCATGCATGACCTTCCTTTGTTGCTTCCTTTTATGCCCTCTTGAGAATTTCCATTAAATCAAAATGGGCAGAGACTTCTACTATGATATCATTGTCTAATAATCTAAATTGATTGCTTCAACATGCTTTGTTTTATCCACCTACTAACATGGTTGAACAGCCGCTTAATCTTTGGAGCTAAAGAATAAATTATACAAAACCGATACCTACCCTAATAAATTATTTAATTAAAATTATTCATAATACAAATAATAAATTATATTTATTTTAAAAAAAAGCTTATTACGCGTCAAACGTGGCCAATCACAACATAGTCAAAATGAACAAAGCATTGGCCGGGTTGATCCGATAGTCAGATCCGTTAAACTTGTGAATATAATACGGTACATGCAACAAGGAAGACGGACTCTTACATTGGAATCATCGATGATTGTTGTCTGCCATTTTTGTGCTTCTAAGATTAGAATAAGTCAAACGGGGGGGAAATCGCGCGCGTGTTTTTGCAGGGTGGGGATTCAGCTGCCGACGGTGGAAGTTAGGTTCGAACACCTGACCATAGAAGCCGACTGCTACATCGGGAGCAGGGCCTTGCCGACGCTGTTGAACACCGCCCAGAACATAGCGGAGTCGGCTCTCAGCTTGGTTGGCATCCGGTGGGCCAAGCGGGCGAAGCTCACCATCCTCAAAGACGTCTCCGGCATTGTCAAGCCCTCGAGGTAAGGCTAATTACTACTCTCGATGAGCTGTGCCCGGCTCGGCTATGCTCATCGAACCAGTCTTTCCTTGTCGGGGACACTGAACCCCTACTGGTCTTTTGGGTGTTTACAGGATGGCTCTTCTGCTGGGGCCGCCATCCTCGGGGAAGACGAGCCTTCTTCTGGCTCTCGCAGGGAAGCTAGATCCGACTTTGAAGGTGAGGGATTGGTAAACCGGAAGTTCAGCTCGATCTTGGGCCTGACATGCGATCGGTGTTCCCTTCGAGTTCTATGTACGTTTCCCAGTTAATCGTTTTATGTACGTGGAACAGGTACGAGGAGAGGTGAGCTACAACGGGCACAAAATGAACGAGTTTGTGCCGCAGAAGACGTCTGCGTACATCAGCCAGAACGATGTCCATGTCGGGGAGATGACGGTGAAGGAGACCTTCGATTTCTCAGCAAGATGCCAGGGTGTTGGAACCCGATATGGTACTGCAGAACCGAGCTTTCACAGAACACTTATCGACACGATTTCGAGATTTTCTACATGTTTTACAGTGTAGAATGCTAATTCCATGTAGAGCTTCTCACTGAGCTTGCGAGGAGGGAAAAGGATGCTGGGATCTTCCCCGAGCCCGAAGTTGATCTCTTTATGAAGGTATACAATACACTACATTAAATTGCGTGATCTGCATTACACACCTTGGCTTAGTACTGTATTTCTTAGAGTTCTGTCTCGTAATTTTGAAACTGTTTCTGACCGCAGGCGACGGCGATGAAAGGAGTAGAGAGCAGTCTCATCACCGACTACACCTTGAAAGTAAGTCACAGATTTTGTCTACATATGTTTTCTGGGAGATTACTGTCAGAATTTGTCTACTGTGCGGTCAAGTGGACCGAGTCTACTAAGCGAGACCATTGAAAAGGTTAACACTCTGATATGGACCCAGTCAAAGTTTCCAACTCAACCACCGCTCCGTGGCCTTATCACGAGTACTGTGCTTCACGTCAGATCATCATTAGATAATGCGGGACCCATCCTAATTGGAAAAGTTCCCATATTAGTTGCCATCACATAAAATCCCATAATAAAAAGATATAATAAGTATACAAAGCTGCCTTCTAGGCAGAACTGGTTAGTTTGGCTATTTTTCACACTAATGTCTCCTTCATGTTCATTAACAGATCTTAGGCCTCGACATATGTCGGGACACGATTGTTGGGGATGAGATGCAACGTGGGATTTCCGGTGGACAGAAGAAGAGAGTTACCACAGGTTCATTAATAATTGTCCAAATCCCATTATGTTCTGTAACTTGTGAGAATCACTGTAGAACTTTTATCTGATGGCACTGTTCGATATGGTGTGTGTGTGTGTGTAACCCTGCAGGAGAGATGATCGTCGGGCCGACCAAGACTCTGTTCATGGACGAGATATCGACCGGGTTAGACAGCTCAACGACATTCCAGATCGTGAAGTGCCTGCAGCAGGTTGCCCATCTGACGGATGCCACCATCCTGATGTCCCTCCTCCAGCCAGCTCCTGAGACATTTGATCTCTTCGACGACATCATCCTTCTTTCCGAGGGCCAGATAGTCTACCAAGGCCCCCGTGAGTACGTCCTCGAGTTCTTTGAGCGCTGTGGATTCCGGTGCCCTGAGAGGAAGGGAACTGCAGATTTCTTGCAAGAGGTTACCTCCAGAAAGGACCAGGAGCAGTACTGGGCGGATCGAACCCGGCCCTATAAATATGTCCCAGTTTCCGAGTTTGCAGCCTGGTTCAAGCAGTTCCACGTGGGGATGCGGCTTGACAACGAGCTCTCCATCCCATTTGACCGGTCCCGGAGTCACCCAGCTGCACTGGTCTTCACCAAGCACTCAGTCCCCAGGCTCGAGCTCCTCAAGGCCAGCTTCGACAAGGAGTGGCTCCTGATAAAGAAGAATGCCTTTGTGTATATCTTCAAAACCGTCCAGATCATCATCATCGCAGTCATCACATCCACAGTGTTCATCCGGAGCCGAATGCACACGGGGAATGAGAGCGACGGCCGGCTGTACATTGGTGCCTTGCTTTTCTCAATGGTCATAAACACGTTCAATGGTATGGCCGAGCTGTCCATGGCCATAATGAGGCTTCCCGTGTTCTACAAGCAGAGGGACTTACTGTTCCACCCGCCGTGGATGTACACTCTCCCTACCTTTCTGCTCAGGATCCCGATCTCAGTGCTGGAGTCAGTTGTCTTTGTGATCATCACATACTACTCAGTTGGATTTGCTCCAGAAGCCAGCAGGTACACATTTGACTCTTTAAACAATTTTAGTCTGATTTGCAGCAGGCTCATCATTGCACCATGTATGGCTGGTACATATGTTCTTATTGTTTCGAATTGATCGATATCTTTTCCTTTCCAGGTTCTTCAAGCAGCTATTGCTGGTGTTCTTGATCCAACAAATGGCAGCAGGGCTTTTCAGAGTCATCGCCGGAGTTTGCAGGACAGTAATAATCGCCAGCACCGGTGGTGCTCTCATGCTCCTTCTTGTGTTCTTGCTGGGAGGTTTCATCATTCCTAAAAGTGAGGTTCTTTCTCTTGTAGAAAACATAGAGACATCAGTGAGAGCTGAGAAACGCAGGAGCCACGGAATACATTTTCAATCGGCTTCTCGTCTCTTGGAATCCTGAGAAATGAGAAAATGAGCTTTTTTCCTATTCGTTTCACGTTTGAAAAATGTACTCAGTCGAGTTGGGACGATCCAAAAGAGTAGTATGCTGAAATTTTGATGGATCTGCAGGTCAAATCCCGAGCTGGTGGAGTTGGGGTTACTGGGCATCACCTCTTTCATATGGTTACAATGCCTTCGTCGTCAATGAGATGTTTGCTCCCCGATGGATGAATAAAAATGCAAGCTTCTTTCCTTCCATTCCCTACCTCATACAGCTTTACTTATGTATACGTTATGTTTGAAATTCGAATTCATACTGGGAAATTATTCATCCGAGCTAAGGAGAATTCATCTGAACTGCAGGCTACTGATGGTGTGACAAAGTTGGGTATTCAAATTCTCAGGGATGCCAGTATTCCCCGAGACAAGAACTGGTTCTGGATCGGAGCGGCAGCGCTCTTGGGATTCACTGTCCTCTTCAATGTGCTCTTCACCCTCGCTCTTACCTACCTGAACCGTGAGCTTCATTCGCTACACTAGCTCCTACCATAAATCGTCTTACGAATGTTTCAGCTAATTTTCTCGGGTTTTGATGTGATAGCACTCGGGAAACCTCAAGCGATAATATCCGAGGAAAAAGCACAGGAGATGGAGGCTAAGCAAGATGAATCCTTAAAGGGAGGATACCAGAATAAGAGGAATCCAATGCCTAGACCACTCTCAGCTGCTGATGGAAACAACACAAGTAAATAACTCCGCAAAGTTCAGAAAAAAGATGAACATACACTGGATTATGATTTGTAGAAGAATGACTAGAGCCAAATCATTGTTCCTTTTTTTCCAGAGGAAATGGAACTCAGAAGGATGAGCAGCCGAGCGAGCCCCAATGATCTGAGTCGGAATCCCGATTCAACTCTCGAAGGAGCAAATGGAGTCGCCCCAAAGAGGGGAATGGTTCTTCCCTTCACTCCATTGGCAATGTCATTCGATGAAGTCAATTACTATGTTGACATGCCTCCTGTAAGCAATACCGTGAACCAAATTTATCTTCCGACTATTGTCAATTTCTAGTTTCTACCTGTTAATTCTCAATCCATTTGGCTCATCTCAGGAGATGAAGGAACAAGGAGTGCCTGAAGACAGGCTCCAACTTCTCCGAGCAGTCACAGGCGCTTTCCGGCCTGGAGTCCTCACAGCGCTGATGGGTGTCAGTGGAGCTGGAAAGACCACTCTCATGGATGTCCTGGCTGGAAGGAAGACAGGAGGCTACATAGAGGGCGATGTCAGGATTTCCGGCTTCCCCAAGAAGCAGGAGACCTTCGCTCGGATCTCGGGGTACTGTGAGCAGAATGATATCCACTCGCCCCAAGTCACCGTGAGAGAATCGTTGATCTACTCAGCTTTCCTCCGGTTACCTAAGGAAGTCAGCAACGACGAAAAGATGGTAAGAACTAGCAGGAAAAGAAAGGGAATGTACTTTCAAGCTTGAGTGATGTGTCTCCGACATATGGCATCATAGAAATCGGATGTCCATGACTTAAGTTCACTTGCTTCCTGATGTTCTCAGATCTTTGTGGACGAAGTGATGGAACTCGTGGAGCTGGACACCCTCAAGGATGCCCTGGTTGGGCTCCCTGGAGTCACCGGTCTATCGACAGAGCAGAGGAAGAGGCTGACAATAGCAGTCGAGCTCGTCGCTAATCCTTCCATCATCTTTATGGATGAGCCCACTTCAGGTCTCGATGCTCGTGCTGCAGCCATTGTCATGAGGACCGTGAGGAACACAGTGGACACTGGAAGGACCGTAGTCTGCACGATCCATCAGCCCAGCATTGATATCTTTGAAGCCTTTGACGAGGTAACTAAACAACTTAATCAACTCTCTCTGTCAAAAACTTTGTACATTCTTTGGCAACTAGCTTACCTCGTACAATTTTCGGTGCCAGTTGCTACTGATGAAGAGAGGAGGACAAGTAATTTACTTTGGACCTCTGGGTCGGAACTCCCATAAAGTCGTCGAATACTTTGAGGTATGACTCAATGACTGTGCCATCTCCTCCATATTATCATATTAAAAAGACAGAATTGCGGATTGGATTTAAATTTCTCATACATCTTACTTACTGAAGGCCATCCCTGGAGTTCCAAAGATCAAAGATAAGTACAACCCTGCCACATGGATGCTGGAAGTGAGCTCGGTAGCTGCAGAGTTACGGCTCGGGATGGACTTTGCTGAGCACTACAAATCTTCATCTCTGTACAAGTAAGATAACACACTCTTATGCTAGGTATATAGAATGCTAGCATCGATCGAGACCATCTCCAGTTGCAATCTTTACGAGTTTCTTAATGTAAATGCTTGTGATTGCAGGAGAAACAAGGCACTGGTTAACGAATTGGGCTCGCCGCCTCCCGGGGCCAAGGATCTCTACTTCCCGACTAAGTACTCCCAGTCGTCGTGGGGACAGTTCAAGTCCTGCCTCTGGAAGCAGTGGTGGACTTACTGGCGGAGCCCCGACTACAACCTGGTGAGGTACTTCTTCACGCTGGCGACTGCCTTCATGCTCGGCACAATCTTCTGGAAGGTCGGCGACAAAAGGTACTGCAATTACAACCATTCGATCTTCATTTCATCTCTTCTTCTATCCATTCCTTGGCAAATAATCAAGGGCTCCGACTCCATTGTTCAGGGAAAACCTCGGAGATATCATGATGGTGATGGGATCAATGTATGCTGCTGTGTTATTTATTGGAATCAACAACTGTTCTACCGTCCAGCCGGTGGTAGCCATCGAGAGAACGGTATTCTACCGGGAAAGAGCTGCTGGAATGTACTCTGCCTTACCTTATGCAGTTGCTCAGGTAAGAAAGAACATGGGAGCACTGTGAACATTCGGGAACGGTTGAAAAATGGAGGCCTTTGCTGATTGGATTTCTCGTCTTACGTAATGCAGGTGATATGCGAGCTGCCGTATGTCTTTGTTCAGACGACGTACTACACCCTGATAGTTTACGCGATGGTGAGCTTCGAGTGGGTGCTGAAGAAGTTCCTGTGGTTCTTCTTCATCAGCTTCTTCTCCTTCCTCTACTTCACCTACTACGGAATGATGACCGTCTCCATCACCCCGAACCAGCAGGTCGCCGCCATCTTCGCGGCCGCCTTCTACTCTCTCTTCAACCTCTTCTCCGGCTTCTTCATCCCTCGACCGGTATATATTCCCATTCCACCAGCAATTTAGCAAACGTAAATATCAAGCACTAGACCCGGCAATCTGGACGCATTCTTTTTCGGGCCGATCTGAGAAAAAAACCAGCCAGCCCGAATTGCCAGGCCTGGGCACGATTGATACATGATTCAAGCCACTTGACTTAGTCCAATATAAGTAGTATTATTTTTGCCATAGAAATTAAAAGGTTATGGACTTTGAACCCAACCTCTAAGTGGTGTCATTGACCGTTGACCTAGTTTTAAAAATAATTTCAGGAGAAATGTCCTTTTTTTTTAATTTTTATCATAATTTTCTTTTTATTTTTTAATTTTAAGTTTAAACTACGGTGGTGTGGCCCAAAGATCTTTTGTGCCAGATTGGCATGGGTCGAGACTGCATTCGGCCCGAAAAGACCTCGCCCCAAGTACGGGTTTCGGTGTCGGGTTGGGCGGGGCCCAAATTTGCCGGGTATACGAACTAACAGATTCACGGTGTTGAATTTCGCAGAGGATCCCGAAATGGTGGGTGTGGTACTACTGGATCTGCCCCGTGGCGTGGACGGTCTACGGGCTGGTCACCTCGCAGTATGGCGACGTCGATCGTACCATCCAGGTGGCGGGGGTCTCACCCGACCCAGCCCTCAAAGATTTCATAAAGCTGCAGTTCGGGTACGAGCAGGACTTCATGGGCGCCGTCGCCGCCGTTCTGGTGGCGTTCACGGTCTTCTTCGCGTTCATGTTCGCCTACTGCATCAAGGCCCTCAACTTCCAGATGAGATAGGCGGAGCAGAGAGTGTACAGCAGCAGTAAGCTGTCGGGTTCGAGTCGGTTTCCAGGCACGGCGGCCGGCGATCAGTCAAACGTGTGTCCTCGATGACTGTAAATACGGTAGAAGCTCGGTTACTTCTGTAATGGCAAAAGTTTAGTACTTATAATTTTATATACCTTTATTGCGCTCACTCTTTGCACAACGATCCCGAGCAAATCATTGAAGAAAAATCGTGGGATTGAGCAAAGGAGCCAGAAAATCCACGAGAACGATTATTAGTCGACTCGACTCATCGAACGGCTCATGTTTACTGGCCGCCAGAGTTTTCAAACAGATCAGATGCCGGAAGAAGGTCTGCAAAAATGAATTGATCGAGAACAGAGAGNGAGAACGATTATTAGTCGACTCGACTCATCGATCGGCTCATGTTTACTGGCCACCAGAGTTTTCGAACAGATCAGACGCTGGAAGCAAAAAATGAATTGATCGAGAGATGTTTGCCATGGTAAAAGAATTTATCACCGTTTCTTTTTTTTTTTTATCGTAATTTTTTCACTACCCAATTTCAAGCCGTCAATTNGGGGGGGTTCCTCAAGCTTGATCGATCGGATTCAATATTCACCCATGAAATATGGCCGAATTCAGACGGTAGTAGATCGTTTAGGATGCTCTTCCTATGGGGAAAACATAAATAGTAAGGAATTCCAGCCATACTAGTACATGTACTATTCGAGCTATTATTCTCTTGGCCAGTGCAAAGATCTCGGCCGAGGTATAAATATTTCATGTTTTAAATTGTGTAATACGACCCAATTAAATAAAATAATTCTTTTTAAAAAATAAATTTATATTAATTTAAAAATATTAAAATAATTATTAAAATATAATTATTTATGAATAATTATTATTTTTCAATATTTCCTATCATTTTACTTTTTATTATTGCAAGCATAATTTCCATACTTTTCAAGTTGACATAATCTGACATTTCCGATAGTACAAAAATGGTGATCTGAACAACTCGAGCCGAGCCGGTCTTTGCCGGGTCTAATCACGCCAAAGTTTTCCCAGCTTGACATGCTTCCTTGGGTAAAGCATCTTACGTATTGGAAATTTGGAATGGCTCTTCGGCTGTGGAGAAAGGGGATAGAATGAGGTGTTTGATCATTCATAAAGTCTCAACAATTTTGAAGGATTTTCCCGACGGGCAACCACGTATTAGTTGGACCAACTTGGCCATAGATATGTATATCTTTATAGATACATTATATAATTGCTCGTGTTCTTAATACACAACGGGACTGTTCTAGAAATTTTAATTAATTTAAAATTTTAATAATAAAAATTCTTATATCCATTTCTCGTGTCTCCTACTTACCAAATTCATGGTTGGTAAAAAAAATAAAAAAAGAAAATTTGTGCTTAGTGTTGGTGATCTTCCATAAGTGGCTAAGTAGCACGTGCCACGTGGGCCATATGTGCTGCCGTCCTCCACTCCTTCTCTCTCGTGTTTTATAATTAGTCACGTGGAGAAAAGCGTGATTGTATTAGGAACCAACCCACAGGCTAATTAACCAATCAATGACAAAAAAAACATAAAATTAATTGCAATTTGAAGGGAGAAAAAATTGACCTCACTTTTTTTTAAGAGTTGAGTCAGTCCATTAAAATTATAAAATCCTCCTTATCATATACTTTATTTATTTATAACAATTTAAATATAAAATTTTATTTTATAAGAAAAAATTTGTACTCCCCCATCAAATAATATATACTAGATTTTAGGTTATAACTTGTTCACCCACCGCGTGGATTTTCATGGGAACAAGTCGCCCGTACTTCTCGGACGCGTTTACGCTCATCCTCACGAAACTTCCTAGTTAGGATTCCTGGGTTTTGGCTCCCTAATTAGACTTTTTTAATAACAATAATAATAATAAGTGACTCATTAAATAAATAAATCAACAAAATACAACTTGACCCGGCATTTTTATTTATCTAATAGTTAAAAGGGTTTCATTACATAAGATAAATTCTTCCGCACATGCTAGAGTGAAATCTTAAGTTCAAGTGTTATGAATAAGAAATTTTTACCATATGAAAGCAATGATTTAATGAGATAGTCCGGATGATTTATTGCATCTTCCCTCTAAAGTAATGGATTGAGCTGTGAATGGAGTTAAGCCGGTCGGTCACAATCGAGATCAACGTGGACCTTTCATCAACTCACACAAAAATCCGTACAAATAACTAGTTTTCAATACGATCTATCATGATGAACTCTTAATGATCTTTAATGGTGAGTGAACTCTTGGGATCAAAACCTGCTCTGATATCTAGCGCTCTTGATCATCACATGTGGAAGCAGCCTGTGGCACTCCTTCACAATTTTATCTAAGGTTAGCTGGCATCTTCTCTCACGATTCCTACCGTAATTGAAGACATGTCTGCCCTATAAATATATGTCACTGTATGAGAGTGACTTCACATGTGCTGCTCCTTTGCTGAGTTTATTGCTCGAGCCGCCCCCACCATCCTCTTATCGAGAAGAATATTCATTTTTTTTAATGTTTTTGTATTCAGAAGTCTGTCGTAATGCGTAGTCCAGGCATCTCTTGTTATATACCATTCGAAAATTTAAGTTCAACTACGAAAATGTTAGGGACGGATCGAACCTTGGCATAGTTCCGTAGCACTAAGCATTCGACAAGACAGTTAGAATTGTCTTCGAAAGTCTCCTATTCCAATCCAAAAACGATGCCAACTACAGACATCGGTCACGTCTTTAGTAGTCGGGGAATTTTCCTATGCGTGATTTCATATAATTGGTGGTCGAGACGATTGTTAGCGGCAAAAATTTCTCAATCGCACAGTAAACTCAAATGACAATGCATAAAATACTTACGACATAAAATCGTAAATGCAGTGACGAAAATTAATAGAAATGGAAAACCAATTGAAGTCGAGGCCTGTGGCAGTCACAGTGTCCTTAAGACAAATTCAACCCCTCCTGAGTGTGTTGAGGTGGCTTGGTCGATTGTCTCCCAGGATACAACGACGATATGAGTCGAGGACAGCACCGGACCTTGAGCTCAAAGGCGAACCAATAGATGACAAAACACCAAGACAGAAAACTATGCTCGAGAATCTGAGAAGGAGAGCTTGTTTTGTTTGTTGAGCAATTTGCTCAATATATAGGAAGAAGATAGGGGTAATGGCTTAGCATACCAATAGGCACGATAACATTTAATTATCGAATTAAATGTATGTTACCATTAATCTATCCATTAATGGTTGATTCATCATTAATCCGAACATTAATAATGAATTCAACGAATCATTCATAAATAACCATTAATTGTTATAGTATTATGATCGGATTCGAAGAATCATTCATAAACAGCCTTTAATTGTCTTATTAAGAGTATGTTACCATTAATCTATTCATTAAGAGCACATTCATCGTTAATCCGAACATTAAGAACGAATTCGAAGAATCATTCATAAATAGCTCTTAATTGTTAGATTAAATGTGCCTTACCATTAATCGACTATTAATGACTGATTCATAATTAAGAATGATTCAACGATTTCGAGTATTATGAATGATTCAAGGAATTCGAGTATTAAAATGATTCAATGAATTCAAGCATTAAAAATATTTCAATGAATCCGTAGAATCATTGTATGAGAACAATTTTTCATTCATAATCAAATAAATGCTTAGCCAACA
>CXYZ01001674.1:147676-175189 GCA_900006705.1 Sonneratia caseolaris
CAAGCTTTTCCCGTACGGTTGGTCCTTGCGTTGAGAAGACCTATTCAATTCCTGTCTTTTGCCGACCGAGACCTTCTCTTTCTCCGTTCAAGCGCTCGAATTTGGATATTTTTTTTAATTACATATAACGTTGATTCATAAATCTAAAATGAGATAGTAAAAATAAAAGAAGAACAAATGGGCATGAAAAGTCTAATAATAAGAATCAAATTTATAATCTCTTAATTATTAAATCGAGAGTTATGCTACTATACCAAACGCTCCATTCAATTTAAGTCATTTCACTCCTTGCTATGTTATAATCTCAATTTACATCATTTAATGTATAAAAATATAGTGAATTATAACTAATTTAAATTTGAAGCGATTGTCTCACTAAGATTTTTATATATAAAATTTTTTTATTTATAAAATTAAAATTTAAGATATTATTTAAGAGAAAAAAAAGTTAAATTTAAACTAACTTATATTCAATTATCATGCTTTCTAGAAGGC
This sequence comes from Sonneratia caseolaris, assembly GCA_900006705.1. Taxonomy (NCBI): domain Eukaryota; kingdom Viridiplantae; phylum Streptophyta; class Magnoliopsida; order Myrtales; family Lythraceae; genus Sonneratia; species Sonneratia caseolaris. Next base: position 148,172 of record CXYZ01001674.1, read on the forward strand.
CTGCTTGCATGAGTACGTCGCGCTCCATAGGTGAACGAACCCGGTGGACCGCTCCGACACTGGAACACAAAACTACGACGGAATGACTCGGGATCACGGTTATCTTTTCGAATCGCAATTAGGGCAACGAGGAAGCAAATATTACCATCGTACCCATACACGTTTTTTAAACTCGTTTTTTAATTAATTAATTAATTAATTAATTGAAATAGAGATTTATAACGTAACGACAAACAAACAGGTTGTCGGAGAGTAGTAGTCGCTGGTAACGAGCATCCGAAGCAAGAGATCCGATACGCCAGGGGCCGGAAAATCGCAGCGTCTATGAATTTCTCACTGGAAAATCTCCCAATTATTATATTCTCCGTCGATCACCAGACCCTTTTTTCAAGCCCGGGACGCTATCGTGGTGGGAGATCTCCGGTAAGTAAATAAATATCATCACATGAACGGAAGAATTTATCAAATTACAGTAAATAAATATGTCTGTTAATTATTTGAGTGGTATCGGAATTAGGGCACCTTTTACTAATGGTTNATGTCTGTTAATTATTTGAGTAGTATCGGAATTAGGGCACCTTTTACTAATGGTTAGATTTGATTATTTGAAGTTTTCTGTCAATAAAGAATGAATGATTTTCTTTCAATTCATCGTTAGTTGTCCAAGATTTTCGTCACGTGCTTGGAATTTTTCACGCACATGCTTTCCTTAGATGCAGAATAGAAATCGTTAGGTGGGGTGACGCTGCTGCTCTGGTTGGTTATGTTAGTTTTATTTTTTTCCCCACTTCCAATGTTTTTTTTTTATTTTCATCATAAATTAAAAAAAAAAGAGGGACAAAATATGCCCTTCTTAAGTGGACGTCCAAAATGGGCTCATTTTTATGGTTTTTTTTCCTGTTTTAACTGCGAAAATCTCGGTTAAATTCTGTTTTTTTTGGCCGGGATGCAATTCTCCAACATGATAGATCAAATTTGGATGTTGAACTACCTCTTTCCAACACAGTTATTTTCCCGGCCTATTTCTCCTTGTGGGACCAATGAGTGTCGTGTTAATGAATCTCATGATGATATTTACTTGCGATGACTAAAAATAATATAAAAATAATTATTAAATTATCTCTAAACTTATCTTTTACTTCGAAAACTCTAAACTAATCTTTTGACTTAATCTGTTATACATCCGTTGTTTGCTATCGCGGGTGTATATCAAAACCGTGTTACACACGTCACATCTCACCACAATGAAACTAATTAGAGTTGCAGATTTGATTGCAATTAAAGTGATGGAACGGAAATTGTTTTTTAAAAAAAATGTATTAAATAAAGTTGAGAAGTCTAATTTGAATATATGAATAGATTAACCTTCCGTATTATGATAGATAATTGGAGTGTAGGAAAGTAAGAAATAAAAAGTAAAATTAGTTGGGATTTTTTAGCGATAATTATGATTTTAATAATAATTTCATTATATAATCCTTACTTTTGATATTTTTTATTAGCTAAATTTATATTTGTTAAGAAACTTAAACGAGCATGAAAATGTGATTAATTATCTCATATTTATCAATCACTCATTTTTAAGAATTTAAAATTTAAAATTTAATAATTTAATCTAATCATTTATATTCGGTAATTCCATTAAGTGCATTAGGGGACATGTCAGATTTCTGCCAAAAAATTCAACAGAAGGACTTAAGTGTTGAATAGAATGTAAATAATTAGATTAAATTATTAAAATTTCAAAATATACGTTATTATGTATTAGCGTTTGATATATTAAGGATTAAAGTATTTCCGCGCTATATATCCGTCCGTCGATCTCTTCCTTGAAGATTGGGATGGGTCGATGTCGGTCGATGGCGTGAAAACACTTCTTAATGTGAAATTCCAAGAGCCGCTGAAAAAAAAAATTAAATTAAAGAAAATAAAAAGTAGAGAGATGAAAAAGGCGTGGGGAGAAGGGACATGGAAAAGTCGGAGAGGATGAGACAAAAACGACACCGCACCAACCGTTAAAAGGCCGAATGGAACGGGGCCCCAGGACGTCACGTCATCACCCTCTCTCGGTCAAGACCAAAATTGTCATTTCACCCAGACTTGTCCACGACAACGAACGCCCGCGTTTTTCTATCCCTTCAACTTTTATTCCCAAATTGCCCCTCCCTCCTCGTTCCTCCCCGAGCCCGAATTACTCGCATATATTTATCTGCTTTGCCCGAATTAAAATTTTAATCTGGATTTGCATTTTTTCCCCCTCCTCACTCTTCGGAGCGCCTGAGCTCCGCCTAATCAACAACCCCGCCGGAGCCGCCGCCGCCACCGCTATGACCCGGCGGTGCTCGCAATGCAGCAATAACGGTCACAATTCGAGAACCTGCCCCACGCGTGGGGGCAGGGCCGGCCCTTCCGCAGGGGTGAAGCTGTTCGGCGTGAGGCTCATTGACGGCTCGATGATGAAGAAGAGCGCCAGCATGGGGAACCTCTCGGCTCACGTTCACTCGTCGTCTGCATCGCCGAATCCGGCTTCCCCAGACCCTGGCCGCGATCCGGTCCCCGTGCCAGACGGATACCTCTCCGATGACCCGGCTCACTGCTCGTCCCACCGCCGGGGAGAGAGAAGGAAAGGTATTGGTAACCATTTGAGCTGTCGCAACCTTTTTTCCTTTTCGTATTCATCGATCGCTGTTTCGTATCAGTAATCTAAAAATCTTATTGGAATATAGTTTCCACCACAAACTGGTTTCAGTGAACCTATGGGCCAAAAAGTTCTTCTTATTTTGTCTAGTACAATTGTGTTCTTTCTAATTCTCTACTTGATGAGGCAACAACGAAAAACTTAGCAAGACACTGGCTTACTCTGGGCATTTCATTGCCCTGTTTTCTCTGGTTTTGCAATTTTGCGTTTGGAAGGCGAAAGATCATCATTTATTTTAAACATAAGTTCAGTAATTACCCCATGCATCACGGGCAGATGACATGGGCTTTATAACCTATTATTGTCAGTTGACTCGGTCCCCAGATATATTAAGTTAATACTGCATACTTGTGGATTGTTCTCACTACTACAAGTATCTCATAAGCTAACCAATTTACTTTCTTTAGTTAGTTGACTAATTCATTAATATTGAGAGATCTATCAGACTTTTAGTTTCCACCTCCGTCAAGATTGATACTGTTGGAATTTCCTGAGCTGAGAGACAAATTCACATGGGCATGTTACTTTGCTCCCCGACGCTTAATATTACTAGGTTGATTGTGGAGACCAAGAAAGTTTAACTCTTTCCAAATAAATGAAAAATCTGTTTTCCTTTTTATCCTGCTTTTAGGGCCCCTCTCTACTGTCTACTGCCTCGTTGAAACATGTAACGTTGGAAGATCGTATGTAAACTCTTGTAATGCATTCGTTAGTACGGCTGCTCTTTGTTTTAATGAGCCTGCACCATACCTAATCTAGTATTTGCTGGCATTATCAACTGACAGACAAAAATGGTACGGCATTAAGTGAGACCAGTTCAACATTGGACAATGAAGCATACTAATGGATGTACACCATTTTGTCAGTAACATCGCGCCTTATTTCTTGTGGTTTCCTGGATGCTTTACCATCTCGTACTAGGAAAGAAATATCTTTGTGAGTTTCACCCTTTTCCTTTGGTATGCAGGGGTCCCGTGGACAGAAGAGGAGCATCGACTGTTTCTGATTGGACTTAACAAATTGGGTAAAGGTGACTGGCGTGGGATAGCACGAAACTATGTCACATCAAGAACCCCAACCCAGGTGGCAAGCCATGCACAAAAGTATTTCATCCGACAGATGCATGCTGGCGGACGGAAGAGGCGTTCGAGCCTGTTTGATATGGTTCCTGATGTGGTTCGTTTTTCTATTCCAAAGAAGCTTTTGCGTTTCCTTTCACATAAGTTATAGTTCTTGTGCTCTCCACTTAAGCCGTCTAATTGGTAATTCCTCCACGTGAAGTGCCTGTAGTGAGCTTTGCAGGACAGTGATGACTGATGGCCATCAGATTATTTATCCTATTAAGAGATTCAGGGATTTTTATATTTCTGATGAAGAAGTGGTCTATGTTTATAATCCCTCTTCTGAACTGAAATCTTTACATCACTGGGTCATTAGATAGAGGATGACTTCTGTTTTTATCCGTCCATATATCTGATAATATGCCAAGAGACCTCACTTAGTTTGTGAGCCTGATAATCTTATCCATATAGAGGACTGAGATATAGCTTTCTATGGATAAGACATGTTGTGCCAAAACGGAACTTGTAAAAAGAACTTGGTGTCTCTTCAGCTTGGTTTTTCTTATCACTGGGGCCATTTCTGGAAGACTTCGGTACGTGTTCAAGGAGTAATTTCCACAGTTAGTTACTGTTATAGTAGAATATGTTCCCACTGCATTTATCTCTCCTTTGTGGTCAGGACACGTTTCCCTAATCAAGTTACTGTGCAATTTTTAGGAGATTGATCCACCCTCAGTGCCAGAAGAACAGACACCGCCTCCTCCTCCAGCAAGAGAAATTGATACGGCAGACTCAACGCCTTCTCTGGATCTCTCTCTCGGCTCGGAAGTTAGGCCAATGGAGACCTCATTCCAAGAACCTGCTAAAGAGAGTGAAGAAAACCTAATACCTCCCGCTGGGTTTCCACCTTTTATCCCGGGATACCTACAGGCTCCTATCCCGTTGCCAATGGCCTTCCCCATTCGGCCACCAATTTTGGCCCAATCGGAGGAAGACAAGTGTCCTGAAACGACATCCCACCAGCAGGTGCTGAAGCCCATTCCCTTGCTCCCCACGGGACCTGTCAACGTGGATGAGCTAGTGGGCATATCTCAACTAAGCCTGTTCGGAACCGGCCGCTCTGACCTGAAAGATACTCCGTCTCTCTCACTAAAATTGCTTGGGGAGCCCTCCAGACAATCGGCTTTCCACGTTAGCAGTGGACCTGTAAGTGGGTCAGATCTTAGCACAGGCAAGAACAGCCCAATCCAAGCAGCTTGATCCCGACCTGGACTTTCTTCTGTGCAGTTTTGGAAACGGGCATCTTGGTTGGATTGCAGTGGCTTTCCTGGTGGCCCTTGAAGCCCAAGCTAAGGTTTAGATGGATTAACTAATATTTTTCTGAAATATTCTTACTCTATTCTTTTCCGAGTGCAATCGGGAAACGCAAGCTGCGGAAATAATGGATACGCTGTGGCAGGTGCTGTCAATTGTCGTACTAAATATCTCTGCATGTGTAGACGGACGAATTATTTCCTTTGCTGCTTGCAAGTTGCAACCTTTGCACGGGCAAGTTATCTAAGTTATTGTACTTCTGCCTTGATATTCAATGACATGCTTCATTTTCTTTACCAAACTGACTGCTCATCGTGATTCAAATTGGTTCAGCCGTAGGACTGACTGAAAATGAGCCACGATCCGGGCGAGCAAAACTGTCATGATCCAAAAATCCGGCAAAATCTCTCCCCTAAAATTCATAGTAAATCCTTATTTTCTCCCTGGGAAAAATCGGAGTATTTCACGTCTTGTAATGGTCATTCTAGTGTCAAGCTTGTCGTATTTCAGTGACTACAGAAGATAAATGATGGGCCTCTTCAATTCTCATCTTCTGTTAATTCCTTCTCATTGGCAGGGGTACTGCTGTCCAGTTGCGCATTTTTTGGTCACGGACACGCATGAAACGCTCGAATCCAATGGAGCAAAACATATGACTGTGGGTGGTCGGCCGTAATCGCCATCGTCAAATTTTAACTGGCTTCGCCCGAAAGAACAAACGTGCCTTCGCCCATTGCAAATTTGTTTGGAAAGTCTAGATCGAATTCGGTTTAAACAAGAGCATTTGGTTTGTATATTAATTAACTCCCATACAGCAGGTCCCTTTTGTGAACTGGGGAGTGCTCCAACCATAACCATGTCAATTGTGAATGTTTCTCAACCCTGTGCTATGTAAGCTGTAATCGATGCGTGTATTTGTCTGTGTCTGTGTGTGTGTGTTCTTTAGCATCATTTGGACGTGTCCAAAAATTAGAAAGTATAAACTATTCCTTATGCTGAATTCAGGAATGGTTCACGTCATTCTCCACTTAGATAAGGTCTCTGGGTCCTCTAGAAAGGGAGCGAAAGGATAAGCTTCCCCAAGACAAACATATCCATCATATATTTTATCATTTTTCTGATGGAGGGGATGGGTCATCCACAGTGTCATCACATGATAAAAACATAGGAAACAATCATGATAATCAAATGCAGAAACCCTTGGGTTCTAGCTTGAGGATGAGAGTCGTGTCCACACGGGACTGCTTTCCTCGGATTATTGGAAATGTCCATTGTATAATGTAACAGTGTAGCAGTGGCCAAACAAGAGTAGTGCTGTGTAGATTTTTGGACAAAGGACAGGGCAGTACTTTGGTGACTGTGAAACAAGAACAAAAAGGGTCTCCCGATTCAGATTTAAATCATATCCACATGTTTTTCTTCCCCCACATCAGAACAGTTCTGTGACTTTGAATGATGCTTTCATAGCTCCGGGCACAAAGGCTTTTTCCATAACGTGCCAAAAGGACCATGGCAGCTAGCAGATAAGGGTTTTTCCGGTGGATGTTACGATCGAAACAAATGTTTTTTCTGTTTGTAATTCGGATTCACACGTTGATTGCTGACACTCCGAGATAGCAAGGTCTTGGTCCCGTGTGTATAGACGTCACCGGAAAGGAATTCGAGAGATCAATGGGTGATGGCCATATTGATTGGTGCAGCAAGAAAAAAGAGGAAATAGGGCGGCTATGTACGGGCACCCATCGATCATGGGGATTGCTTTAGAAGATGATGAAAAATCCGATAAGCCACATAATAGTAAAAGGGCACCATATCATTGGACTGATCATGTGTCTTTTATAAAATGTGGAAAATTACGAATTATTCGAGATGTCCATCTAAATTTATTATAGTAATCTATTAGTTTTTTTTTTTTACTTTAATCTGCTGACCATACCTCAAAATCTTATTGATAATAACTTATTAGATTTTCTTAATATGAACATCATATAAATATGGCAAAGTAGCCTACTGGGACATGTGATGATTCTAGAAACCAAGAGCCATTTATCTACTTGTTAGGGCATATGCAAGAAGTCACTCAACATGAGAGAAGAAAATCCATCTGGCTAGATCGACGGCACATAATTATACCTCATCATGGCTCACCCTTTAGTTGCATATAGACTATTATTGTTGTTAGTTAGATGAGGAATAGGCTTTTGATTAGTTACATGCTTTTGTTAGTGTGTTAAGAGCTCGGGGATATGACCTTGGACCAGTGGTCGATCCACGGGAAACTGAGGGTTTCATTATTCGAACCATTGGGCATGTCCATGTTAATTTCGTACCTGGGGGTTGAGGGGGAGGGTCCCGATGGATCAATCCATCGCACTGGGTGTATGGCGAATCAGAGATCAGGCAGACAAATGATTTCAAGTAGGAAAGGAGGCCGGGCCGACCGGCCAGGATCGCGTGGTGGGGTAAACAATGGCGGCGCGTGCGAAGGGAATGAAAGCAAAATTACCCCCCCAAGAAAAAATAAATTCGAAACAAAAAAGGGCATCACAAAAGGGACAAGTCATTGAGGGTACTCGATCGAAAGTGGAAAAGACCAGAGGAAAGGAAAAAAAAATAAAAATAAAAATGAGATTGAGGGAGAAAGGGGGGTTGTATCGATCATAAGCCATANTAAAAAATAAAAAATGAGATTGAGCGAGAAAGGGGGGTTGTATCGATCATAAGCCATACCATGGAAGTGAATTTGGTGGATGACTTAGTAAATTATAGGGTTTCATTAGGCGTTCATGAATTTAGGAGTGAATATGAGTAAATAAAATGTAGAAGAAATATGTAAAATTTCATCTATCAAANAGCCTTCATGAATTTAGGAGTGAATATGAGTAAATGATAGGTAGAAGAAATATGTAAAATTTCATCTATCAAATCAAAACTTACCTTTTTTTTTAAAGATATAAAATTATTATCTTTGTTTTAATTGTTTTAATTGTTTTATCAGGAAAGATTGATAGAGGGGAATAGTGGGATGTGAGGTTTCTATCCTGAGCAAGATAAAAGATGTGTAATTTCATCAAAAGTTTGGATGAGTATGTCTGTATGTGTGTGTATGCATATATATATATATATATATAAAATGTGGTAAGTACGTGGTCGGTTAGTGAGCGGAGTGGAAGACATGATCGGATGCTATTTAAAACGTGACTAAATTGGACAACTTGAGGCACACTTACCAGGAAATGCACCGCAATGGATGGTCCTGTTGGAGGCTTCACTTACGTCTCCTTCCCATATTTTCCGTGTCGGAAATTCTGGTGGGTTTCGGTGTCTTTTAGGAAGACCGTCCTACTTTAGGTCGGGCAGGGGGCACGTTAACAGTAGAGGCAAGACAGACTGGGTGTTCCTTCTCTCACACAGAGGCGGCGCTGTTACAACCAAGACCTTGTCGGATAGGCTTCGGAGGACTTGAGCTCTACTCAGGCCTGCCTAACCGATCCTGGCTGGCTTCGACCCACTTGGTTAACCTTTTCCATTTGGCAGGGTTAGGCCGTGAGGATGCTTAGTTTCCCATATTTTTGGTACTAGAATATTTACCAGCGAAAGATGCAACGATAATGGCGCCTACCTATGCGTACATTTAACCACATTAACTATGGAACCTTTGCATTGAAGCTGCAACCTCGTCTCCCTCGACGATGGTGGCATGTGAGTAGTTTTTCTTTTTTTTTTACCTCAATTCAACCCCATTTTCCACTCTGGGGTTCTGCTGTGGAAAGGGAATATTTTCAATATCGGCTGGTCCTATGCCCTCAAAGCTGTAAAAATCAACCCTTTACGTCAAAAGGTTAGAGCTCATAGGAAGATCCCACTAAGCGTGCCAATAATCAAACACCAGCTATCTTTTCCTCCCCTTAATCCTTACAGAGCACCTTCTTTTTCTGTCTCCTGTGGGACAGTGTCCGTCATTGTCTGGGAAATCTTTCCACTTGTCCCTTTTCGGGGGTTTATATACGGTGAGAGGAGCACTCTTCTTCTGCCGAGTTTTACAGCTCTGAGGTCCTTGCAATATTTGCCCTGCTCCTAGTCTGTCACTCCTCTCCGCCTGTTTCAGTTGTTCTTCTGAGGATGCGAGCCGTCTTGGGTTTCAGCTCTGGCTGAAGACTCGAAACAGGAGTATGTGAACTCTCTGATCTTGTGTGATCCTGAGATGAGACCATGCTTCTTCTGTTGTTTGTTCTTGTGTTTTATCTCGTAAAGTTCAACTCTTTTGTTTTGTTTCTGAAATTGTGAAGCCGTGCTGATGAGGAATTGTATCTTCGATCTTTCATGGTGCTGGAGCAATCCTTTTAGCTTCGAGCTATAGGGCCCTTTTTGGAAACGTGTTTCATAGGATAGTAATAGCGAAAGTAAGAAACTTATCAGATGCTTCAAAATAAAGAAACAAGAGACCGAGCATACTTTTCGTAGAAAACATGAAGAGCCTGTGTCCCTTGAGAAATGACTCTTGTTGGTACGCGGAGAACTCATTCAGATGAGACAAATGTTGCGTGGAAGTGTGAAAACATGTTCTTCCTGAAAGAATTGATATGGCTTACTCTAAAATCCGGTGGCTGTTTTGCAGGAAGCACTTTGGTTCTTTCATCTGGTAAATTTCTCCCTCAGCATCTCTTCGTGCTTGATAGATATTTACCATGGTCGGAGTTTCCAGAAACAGGGAGGCTTGCCACAAGTTTTTCAGTTTTGTGCCAGGAAACATGTGTCCTTTATCCGAGGACAGAAAGCTTGAGTTGAGGCTCGGTCCACCTGGTGGTGAAGAGGAGTTTTGGTCTATTAAAGAACGTGAGGAGAAGACTAGCAACCAGCACAGAGATGAGACTCTTGTCTCCTCTTCCTACTTCTCTCAGATGGCTTCTGCTCATAACACCATGAATGACACAAACAACTTGAACAGCAGTCAGAAGTTCTCAGTTGGTTCGGCTATGAAAACATCTACCCTCAATGGATCTCAGAAGAGGTAACTTTAGCAAAAGGGAAAGGTTTATCATCGATTGGAGAAATTCAAGTTTGGATTTTCACCAGTAGAGAGACCCATTCCTGCTCTTGTAAGAAAAACATTCACTCATGTCCTTGAATTCTTGATGAACTCTGAAACAGAACTGCTGCTCCAGTTGTTGGTTGGCCTCCAATCCGATCGTCAAGGAGGAATCTTTCCAGCTCCATCTCCTTTAAGCAGCCTCCTACATCCCAAGATGTGGTCCCAGACAAATTCTCCACGGAAAGTCCAGCTGATGGTAATGGGAAGGGCTGGTTTGTGAAGATCAATATGGATGGTGTCCCCATCGGAAGAAAAGTGGAGCTCAAAGCATCTGACAGCTATGAGAAACTAGCATCAGCTGTCGATCAACTCTTCAGAGGCCTTCTTGCAGGTTAGTGAACATTTCCAGTCCTCTGCTGTCACCTATCATCTGAAGAATTTTTTTTTTCTGAATCAGGAAAAACTCCCTGAAATTAGAAGGATGAAAAACCGCATCCTAGATGTAGTGGCTATTGGTTTGAAGGTTCATTAAAATGATGGGTGATTTATACTTTTAACTAAAAAATATTATCGAATTGAGTTGTTTGTTCTATTCTCTTCATCTTTTTAGCCCAACGAGATACATCGTGTAATGGAATGGAGAACAAGCATGAGGAGCCGATCTTGGGCTTATTGGATGGGAAGGGAGAGTACACCCTTGTTTACGAAGATAATGAGGGAGACAGAATTCTCGTCGGGGATGTCCCTTGGGAGTAAGCTTCTTTTACTTCGAACTAAACTGGTTGAAATTCACCACCACTCATAAAGAAGTTCTAATTTATGACATTTCGTCTTAATTCGAATAATATTTTTATGCTTTGCCCAATATAAATTGGCTTTAACTCCGTGTTGCAGCATATTTGTGTCGAGTGCAAAGAGACTGCGCGTATTGAAGAGCTCAGAGCTCTCCGCTGCAGACTGTGAGTCCATCTTTCGTCTAATATGTTGCAAACTGGTTGCAAATGTAAAAATTCTTTCATCACTTGACTCGCACTCTTGGTTTCCATCTCAGTTGGTGGCAGCAAGCCGGAGAAGACGGCACTCGGGTCCGGGCCCTCTTCAAGATGAAGCACTCTGAGACCTGTTTCCTTGAGAAGAATACTTCTCCTGCAGCTGAACTAAACTAATGATTGTGGTAGATTTCCAAACTGAAGCTTCTGTCTAGACGATGAATATATTTCTTGTTGGGTTTTGTAAGATAGAATCAGAGAGGGACAAGACATGGGTTTGGATGCTTATATGTCCTTATGATGCTGCTGTTTTATTCAAGAATTCATCTGCAGTTTGTGTATCAAGTGAAGGAATCCTGTAAAGTTCTTTGACACCAGTAAGTGGATATTTCGGTTCAAAACGTGTCTCAGCTCATTTACAATAATTAAATCAATCATAGGAGTAACCTATTCCACGAGGTCATTTGTACCACTATGCAATCTTGGTTTGTTCAAGAATCTGAATCAAAGTGTTTGAAAGGATGCATAGATTCGACATTGGCTCAAACCACCTGACGGAGAACCCTCCCTCCCAATTATCAGAGCAAGCACATCATAATGATCTATCAACTGCATCGGCCTCTTAACACACGACTCGCAAATTTGTTCCATCTGAACTCTTTCGATGCGCCCTCCGTTTGGGCCTTGGTTACATTTACGAAGACAAAGCTCCACAGCTTCACTCAAAAGATTAGTCATCTCAGTCGACTCTGGTCGTGCTAGTGGAGCTGGAAGATGATGGGGGATGGAAAGTTCCTCGAGCTTTTCAATTTGCATAATGTCCACTTCCCTCCGGTTATTGGCACGCCAAAGGGCAGAACAACACATTTGCCCTTCTGCGCTGGAAAGGATAGAAAAGAAGCAGAGAAACCACTTCTCTCTTAGCATAGTATTATCATTTTGGATACCAGTTGTGATACTTGGAGATCTCGGAGTTTTAAGGCAAGCCCAGGTTGATTTCGGGCAAATCACATAATCACTTGAAACCAGATAAGGCTTAGAGAATCTACGTTTGAAGATGCGAGTAATTCCCACACCGCATGTGGCACGTGGGAAACGGATCTCTGTGCTTGTGCCGATCAATAGAGAGAGATGGATAAATAGTATTTGTATTACATGTCAAGAGTACAGTCAGGGTTCTAGAGTCTGGAAATGAAAAGGAACATGAATATGCCTCACACCACCATGGCCTAAAATTCCAAGAGCACATCACTTGAACATGACCCAGCATTCACACCAGAAATCCCACTAAAAAAATGAAAACAAAAAGGCCTCGCAATCACACAGCCCTCCTACCGAATCCAATTTTATCCCCTAAACATCTCTCACAGAACATTTTGATGAGCAGAGTGCACTGCAGAACCAGAATACCACTGACTGTAAAGAGCATCAAGAAACTGTAGAAAAGGTTCCTAAGGAACAACTTCTATCTCCTGAGTCAGCTGGAGGTGGCACTGAACTTGCAGGATTTCTTCCCCTTTCTTCATTTTTCTCTTTCTCCATTTTTTCCTTCCTCACACGTTTGTTTTTTCAAATAGAGAAATGTGCCTGAAAAAGAAACATAAGAAAGCCAGCAATTAATAGGGTACTTACCAGTAACTGCTGGCTTTCTGCTCCTTTTTTCCTTCATGACAATTAACTGTGTGGATTCATCCTCCAAATTCTCTTTGCTCTTTCTTCTTAACTTCTTGCTGTCCATCTCAGCCTGCTGTCAAACTAAAAAATCCCAAAAGCAGGAAAAAGAAGGCAGTATAAAGACGATATTAATATAAAGAGCAAATGCTTCAACTATTCTTGATGTTTGAAAAGGTGAACAAATGATCTTATCACTGGATTTTGCACCTCCGGTTCGAGTGCGGCCATCATGACTGTGGTCCCATGCGCTGCTTTTGGCTTCAGAAGGCAAAGCAAGATGTGTAAAATAAGTAATTACCTCAAACTTCCTCCAGAAAAGCACTATCAAGGGTTACCCTGAACATGTGATACAATGGAAGACATGCAAGGTCTATAGAAGCAGGGAACCCATAACCAATGACAAATTATCAAGTGACCATATCATCATCAGCGGAAGCACATCACATATAAGACTAATAAACGCTAGATACTTCTTCCCATGGAACATTTGTTGTTCCCACCTGATTTGGTAATGAAAGCTAAAACACCTATTCAGCAAGCAGGAAGATGTCACTGAAGAAAGGACAAAGATGGTATTGCTAACAAATGTTAGAATAAGAAGGCAATGAATCCAAAACCTCTGATTCTTCCTGCAATCCCTCCATAGCCAGCAAAGAGTCTGCTTCACAAGAATCAACCGTAGATGATGATCTGGGGTTGTTGCTCCCTTCAGCACTGCCTTCTATACTCCTGTGACCCTCCACTTCAATACCCTCGAAAGAACTAACTTCACATCCACTTGCTGTAACAACACTTGAGTTGGAATTGGATCCACAATCGACACTGTTATCTTGTTTAATCATCCCATCCTTCGGCCAACATTCATCAACCCCACGAAAGTTTGGCTCTTCCCCTAAGGCCATAATCACAGGGGCTGAGGAATCACAAATCCCTTCTTTCCCGTCCAAAGCCACTTTTGGAGAGTCAATTGGTAAATTGCCTGATTTATGATTACTAAAGACCTCTGGAGATGCCAAGCCTGATCTCCATGGACTGATAGACTTGTGTTTCACTGAAACTTCTTGCTTGAAATCATTCCCCTCAGGATTTTTCTTCCTTCTCTTAAGGTGTCCATCACCATCATCAGGTGGTGTCTTCTCACCTTGATGCATCGCAGAAGCCTTACATCGAACACGTCTATACCCTTCAGGGAATACATATGATGGAATCTGCCTTCGGAGGACATGAGAGACAAAAATCTCCATCCCTGGCTCCCAAAACAAGTACATGTTTATTGAGCTCCTAAATTCATCAACTGCAGCCCTAATGTCAAACTGCTGACCCTCAATCTTCTCCCCCTGTTTCGTCTGCAAACCCATGAAGAAGGCAGTGTGCGGACACCGCTTCGACGTGTCAACATACTCATGAGGATAAGGGTGGCACTGCAATTTCCCATATGTATCACGCTCAATCTGCAGAAAAGATGTATACTAAGAGGTTAGGGCAGATGAGAAAAACCTTCAAGTACTTGCGTATGGAAAATATTAGTTTCCCATCCTTCATCAAATCAAAAAACATCGAGTACTGGGATAGTATCTGACTATCTATTGAATTTCACTCTAACAAGTATATGTTGTTACATCATAATTCATAAATATCACAGCAGCAAAAAACATTCCTATGCATTCTTTTACAAGAAAACAGAGCATGGGATTTGTTCTCCAATCCAAGCAGTCTACTGAACTGATTGTCAAAAGGCAAAAGAGGATACCATAAGAGTCAGCTGCCTAAGCCTCGATTCAACCCATCCTTTCCATGACCGCAAATGATCAGCATGAGCAGCAACAATGTCAACCTGCAGATAATTCTTATACGAGTCGAAGAACATGTATGGCTCGAATAGAGCACTCCACTGCGCCTTATTTAACTCAATCTCCTGGACAACAACAAAGAGGTAAAAAATTTGCTGAGTGCATCAGAGAAGCCAAAGTTCACAGTCAATCATTCTCAGTGAGTACATACCTCGCATATTTTGTTACCGAATTGAAATTGTTCCATCATTACACGCAATGTACTAGTGGATACATTATAGCTGGAATTCATACAAGGGTATGCAGGTGTTATAATAGGCATGTGATGAGTTCGATCACGAGGATTTTTACGTGGATCCCACACAGAAAATCCAAGTTCATCCTCCTCTATTGGGCACAACATCACAGGATTGGGCCAACGCCACTGTGTATAAACCCTAAAAAAGCGTGAGACCAACATGCTTGGCACTGCATTGGGGTATAGTTGGCAGACTCGAGCCACAAGAAGTGCCCAGTTGACACCACCAAGAAATCCTGTGACCTAGTTATTGCACACCAGAAGAGATCAACTTTGAGCAGAAAGTAAATGTTTGATTATTCAGGTAATACAAGCTGAGAAAGTAAAAGTGAAAATAATTGTCATCTACTTACATTGGAATAAACACCACGCCTTTTTGCCCAAAACTTAAGACACCAGAGGGTCATCCGAAAGTGCTAAACATTTAGAAAATGAAAGAAAATAAGCAGCAAGAGAGCAATCTCAACTGGTTTGACACAAAATGATGAGATATGCAGAGAGCAGTGAGTCTTTGGTTCATTTTATCTTCAACGGTAAACATAAATACACACATCATTTAATGAATTTCCTCTCACCTCTACGTTTGGAACAAGCTTGAGAATCTGATCTGCAACCCTGCAACCATTGAGACTTCGAACAGTCGGCTCATCAACATGATGAAGCACAGAAATATTGGAGATGTCCAACTCCTACAAAAATTTTTTGCCTTAAGTAAAACAATATGAAGAATTTCCCATGACAGGGATAGCTAGTTGCATAATATAAATAAGTACAAAGTTGAACCACACTTTGCAGAAATCAAATAAGTGATAATGAGACAGTAATTAAATGATAAACCAGGAAGGATCAACCCTTTCAATTGTAATGCATATTATGACAGGTATTAATATAGCCGCAGCATTAATATAGACAGAGATGATGTGCAGTGAAAGAATCAGTGGTAGAATCCCAGGGGCAAAAGATAGTCATCTACACTTACTTCTGGTATGACCTGCAGAGCAATGCTTGCATAAAGAAGATCAATTGATATTCCATCAAACTTGAATTTCATCACTGGTACATGAGCATCAGGAACTGGCTGCAGTTCAGAGACTTCTTCCAGTTGTGCTAGCATTTCATGCAGACTGAAGAAGAAATCCTAAATTGAGGTATCAACAAAATAATTAGGCTAAGAATAGTAAGATTAGATCAGCAAAAAATGCCATAAAACAAGATTAAATACCTCTCTTTTCACATAGGACGGTCCCACACATAATGTATCTATATCAGCACCAGGCCCATGCACCTGCATTGAAAAGATTAGCTCAGTTAGAGAGAGAGGGCAGTGGCTAACCAGATCCATCTATCCAATAGTATTCAAAAGCCTCAAAAAAATTCAAATCAGACAAAACTAATACATAAGACAGGAGAACGATATAAAAATGATAAGTCTTACTCCTAGTCGATAAGAACCAAAAGTAAAGATCAAAGCATTTGCTTCTTCAACCATCTGATCTGGGTACCCTCGCATACGGGTGTGATGCTTCACCCAATCCTTTACAACCTGGAACATGAAAAACAGCAGCCAAAGAAAAGAAAAGAAAAGAAAATCCACTGATCAGCAAATTCCAAGTTCAATTGACCAATCTTGGGCGTTAACATCTTGGCCTTGAGAAATGCTGAAAATCTAGCAGCTTTCACAAGTGTAAACAATTGAGATTAGGAATTTTAACTGAGACATTGGCAGCATAAGAGAGAGTAAGCATAAAATTATGTGTCAGATCAAAAATAGTATAAAATAGTGCAGAGAAATTAAGCATTTTTTGAATGGAAAATGGTTACATTCTACCTCAATCACAGCATCCATTAGTAGAAGACATACTGGCCAAAAGAAAAAGAAAAAGAAAAAGAAACCTTGGTCTTCAAATTGCAAATATATTGCACACCTAATAACTTTCTTCAGGTAGATAAAGCAATATAGATTTTCACAGATCCCAAGGAACATCCAAAAACCGATTTTGCCACCAGTACCGGGAATTTAGAAACAATATAACTTGAGCAGATTAGAAAGAATTGTGTTGCACAAGGTTAAGAGGCATACACATATAGTAAAGAAAATTCATCACCTGGCTCTACTTAGAAGACACTTACGGAGAAGAATTGCCAAAAACAAAACTCTGAAAATCCGAAACCATAAATAAAGATAATTACCAGGCGTATTCGATCAAGAACGTCGTCTCTCTTCGCAGCTTCCTCCTTGCTCTCATAAATTCCGGCATTGAGCAAAAACTAGACATCCACGAGCGGCATCAACTCATGAATCCTCAAAAGGATTAAAAAGAAACCAGAGAATGAGTGCAGAAAAATTAAAGAAATAAAGAGATCAACCTTCTCCAACCCAGCACTCCTCTGAATATCGGCCTCAGTCGGACCCGCCAAAGAAATCGGCTTGGTGACTCCGTACCGCTTAGCCGAAGCCGGTGACCCACTCAGCCCCTCTGCGCTCACCATCTCACAAAATCCCCCCAAAAGCAAAGAAGCGGGAGAATGGGACGAAGAAGAAGGGACCCAGCAATGCCCTAGTCAAGCAAAAGAGGCGCCTTTGTTTTTTGCACCCACCGTTTAGCCAAAGATTCCGGAAACCGGAACGATCGGGTAGAAACCCAAGGGGGTATGAAGGGGAAACCGAGCAAGAAGGGCCCCTGAATTGCCGACCCTGAAGATCAGGGAGCGAGCGGCGGCGGCGGCGGCGGCGATCAATCCCCCAAGAAACCCTAGAAGAACCAAACCTGGATGTGAAAGACAGCGATCAGAAGAGAGTTGAAGCGGAGAGGAAGGAGGCGTAGGCATGGAGAGGCGGTCAACGAGAGAGAGAGAGAGAGAGACCTATATAAAGCTAAATCACGCCGTGAGAGAAGAGGAAGGAGAGATCGGTAGTCGAGGGTAGGAAGAGATAGGGAGCGAGAGAGCGTCGGACTTTTTGTGGGAGGGACGATGGCTCTTGTTTCCTCGTTGGATGAAGATTAGAGAGAGAGAGAGAGAGAGGAGGGGGTTTCCTTTTTCCTCTTTGTCAATATTTTGCTTAAAAATTTTTGCTGAAAAAAATAAATCTTCTTTCCTTGCCACTTTAAAAATTCGAGGATTGATGAGATCTTTTCACGTTCGGAAGTACCCTCTTGCGACATCACAATCACACGATCACAAAATTTTTGAAACCCTATGCTTGAAACCAAGAATCCTCCAAATCTACAAAATCCGAGCTCGCCCGAGTCGGTACATATAGAAAAATTCCAGAACCAAGTCAAAATTAGCTCGGTTTCATTAAATTGGTATATTTCTTTTTGATATAAAATGTTTTGTGACATAATTATAGGAGAAGTTGTTGTCGTTTTCCTTGCAGTTGTGCACTGAACATTTGAAAATGACCGTCGCACAACATACTTGACTTTTGATTGATTCGACACACACTTATGGCTATTCGTACACTTAATATTGATACGAATTCCTCTCTAATGGATACGTGGTTGGAGCGTCGACAGAGAAATGGACCGGGCATGCAGATTCATATCATAGTGACATCTTAGTACACAATCCAGCTTTAAAAAGTCGATTTACTTATACGTGATCCACCTTAAACTCGACCAATAACGAGGTCGGATTTTTCAAGCTTACAGTAAGTGGCAAACAAAAGACATCACCTACTCTTTCACTATCTCCGAAAGGTTCATACCAACCAGCGTGTCTGTATCCACTTTCAGGATTCAGGGTCTCCATTGCAATGGAACACAGATAATCAAATGGACAAATGATGAGATAGTTAACTTCCGAGTGGGATTGTTGCAACAGTGACATCACCGATCTGATAGCAAGAGGTATCTGTAAGCATTTAAGCCCCTCCCCTCTCCTGTCACATTATGGACCCGCGACCTCCCTTGTACCCAAAGAAGTGGAGACATTTTAGATTATTATAGACGAGTCAAATATGCATTCAGGATGCAGTTCTGGTGTATATTCATGAACTGAATGAAGGCTGGGATCATTCATGGTGGAAACACAAGAAACAGGCAACTGAAACAGAGGAAGAAATGAGATCACCAAACGCCGCCTCTGAAATACTGGCTTGAAATGTGCTTCAAACGTCAAGAGCTCCCTCTAAGATTCTTACGTTAAAGCCCAATAAATAATTCTCAACTTAAAGCCCAAAACTGTAAGCTCAGCGCCCACGCCCTCGTCCACGACCACGTCCCCGTCCCCGTCCTCTTCCCATCGGCCTCCCTGTAATTCATATAAAGCACAATCATAGGTCAACAGCTTCAAGTAACAGCTAGTTTTGGAAAGAAAAGGGGTCCCCTTAAATTTAAGATTGAAAAAAGAAGACTTCTTCTGTACCAGCAGTGGGCTTCTTGGGCTTGACCCTTGGCGTCTCCTCCACCAGCAAAGTCTCTAGGTTCAAACTGTCCGGGAGGATGTAGTAGCGGATGTTGTTGCCCCTCACGCTCAAATGGTCGAGGGTTACCGGATTCTTTCCCTTTAGAGTAAGTTTCACAGTCTTCAGATGTGTATTCATGCTGATATCAACTCCTGCAGACACACGCACAAAATCCAGCATGTGAGAACGACGAGCTTCCATCAAGGAGACTGTTCCAAGGCCCATCTAACAGCCTCAAACAGACAGGGACATACTCCAGAATGCATCATGGGATGTTTCAATTTTTCAGAAAGAACAAAAATATGAGGTAGAATAATACCATTGCATTTGCGTAATATCTATGTACAGCCCAAACTGATGATAATTAATTTTCGTAATTGAAACAACAAAGACAAGTCGACTAGAAAGCTACTTGGGGAAATTCATGTAATGTTAAAATATTAAATGGATCAGTAATCTCCTTTTTAAGATATAGACGCATGATGATCACTTCCCCCTATTACCACAGGCCAATCCCATATACTGACACCACTGGAAAGTCCCATCTTATGTCGAGGTCTAGAGAGAGAATTTCTAACACCTAAACATAAAAGGAACGTCAACCCTATCCAATATGATCCGAACCACAAGTCACTGACCAATGGCATCCAAATTCAAGCTACTGTGATGTACACATTAACCTGCCACATTGCAAATCAATTCCTTGAAACCGCAAGAAGAATGGTNTCATGCTATTATTAAACTCGAAGCTCTTGTGAGTAATTGCCGAGACTAACAAAAACAACCCTAAAACCCTGAACCAGGGTAAGTGTACAGAGGGAGAGGGCAACAGAGCAAGGGGGAGAAAGGGGAACCCGTGATGGTGCCATGAACGACAGTCCCGTTCTTGAGCTCAATGGACACGGTCTCGTTGTTCAGCTTCATCAAGAACCTGCGCGATACAACAAAAGAGAATGCAAGATGATTCAGCAGAGAGTCACGTATCAGTTCATTCCAAAGCGACGCCGGAGGAGCCCGAGTGACCTGACGAGCTTCATTGCGGTAGAACTGGAGGATGACGGAGAGGGTCGGCGCTCCGGTGGAGACGACGGGTACGCCTGGAAGGAACCGGAGACGTGAGAGCCTTCGTCGTAGAAATGAAAAATTGGAGGGAGGCGCCGAGGCTGAGCTACCGAAAACGCAACCACGGCTAGGGTTCGGGGGCCGCAACTTAAAAAGGAAAACTATAAATTTGGCGCCTTATCTTTGCATGTTTTTTCCATTTTAGTCCTTTTTAAGTCTCTTTAGTAAAGAGTCTTTACACAAGGCTCTAATTATCCACCATAAAGAATGAGATAATATATCGAGTCTCGTGACCGAAGGAAATCAACCGTGAAAGCATGGTAGCTGGGATAATAAATACAGATACTTTCGAGTAAGTTGTCCACATAAATTTCAAGAAAAAAATTATATATGCTATATATTAAAAAAATTGTAAAAGGAAGGCTCATTCGGCTATGAGCGGCAGGCGATAACAATCCTCGACCCGCATCAGTTATTGTTCTGCAGCTCCATCCCCGTGAATCTGCCTGCAAGGAGGACGGGAAGCAGATGAGTTACGTGAAGATTATGGAGCTGTTTATAGGCCTTGGTCGACAAGGTAATCGCCCAGCCTTTCGACAATCATGTTGCACTGTCCAGGAGTCAAAGGCTCCTCGTATATGCCGAAGATCAGGGCTTGGTTGGTTTTCTTTACGGTGATACCACCGGAGCCCTGCAGAAATAAACAGGAAAACGAATGTGATGCCCAGAGTCTCCACATTACTGGTTTTGGAACATTTGAATACATCGATTGCTACGATAATGAAAGCTATCTATATGATCACCTCTTTTATTTGATTCTGTTTCATAGTATAATTAATATACTTTATCACCTGGAGAGCATGTGACAATGAAAATAATACAAGGCTGCAAATTTAGGTGATTTGGGCGTCGAGTTATTCTGTGACGATTTTGATGCCTCCCATCATCAAAGCTTTGAAGTTGGGAGAGACAAGAGAACTTGAGGATCAATTTGCAATGGCTAAGGCAGAAGAGACCACAATTACGGAGACGTTTAAATTCAGACAGAAAGCTCACTATCACACAACGTTTGAAAAGGATGATGATATCAAGCATTACAAGGGTTATCTGCATGGAAACTTAATGATTTCACCTCTTCCACACAGCAAAATCTAAAACCTCATCTGTGCTTTGGAACATCCAATATCATCGTATTTGCAACTAAGCAAACATGATCAAGACAATATAGGAAGATGGGGAGGCAATTAACGGAGAAGCAGAGCTGCAAATTTTGTGGTGGAGCACATATGCACATTCAAGAAAATCCCCAGAAACAACAGTTACATCATCAAGAACAAATTCTTTGCGGGAAAATTTTCAAGCACAGAGCATATAGAGCAAGAAGTGTAGACCTTCTTTCCACGAACAACAGCTCCAGGCTCTCCTTGTATTACCATGTACTTGACGCCCCCAAGGTGTAGACCAGTAGGGGCGAGTGATCCAGGTTCATCAAAGTCTTTCATAATTGCAGTAATCTCTTCAGGTTTAAACTGCAGGGGAGCAAAAAAAGTTAACTGCTTAGGACAATGGTAGAGATTTTAGCTTCACAGAGCCAACTTCGACCTCTATAAGCACATGTCATGAAATAGGAGGAATTTCACTACATAAAATAAAAATAATGCCAAATTTTACGTAGTGAGAGTCAATTAATTTTTAATCCCCGATCCTGAAAGCTACTTGTGATGCTTAAAATATTCAGCAAAATTGACCAGATATTGTCATGATCTACTCAACTTCTATTCATCGATGGCCACCATCATTGAAGGTAACAACACTGTACATTTGCTTTCTATGTGTCCAGAATGTAGAGTCCATGTTAAATCACCATCCAATAACCTTAGTCTAAAAGTTTTTCCTACACCAGCATCTTCAAAGCAATCTAATTCTGCTATGCTTCGCAAGTCTGTCAATATCACCTCAATAGTTTATCAAATATTTTAAACAGAGTACTTTTCCAAAAAAAAAATCCAATGCAGAAAACCAAAAACATTGGTGATGACACAATGTCATATATTTAACAACAGAAAAGTGGAGTGCGAAGATATGTAAACAGCATCAAATGAAGAAACNACCAAAAACATTGGTGATGACACAATGTCATACATTTAACAACAGAAAAGTGCAGTGCGAAGATATGTAAACAGAATCAAATGAAGAAGCAAATCGGATAGGAAAACTTCTTCTCAGGAAACATGCCCATAAATGCATAACAAGCAAAAGAAGTGACTTTACCGGATCTAATGATAGTCCCCCACGGAGAAAACCGTTTTCCATTTTGCTTTTTCTTCAAAATAGAGGTTGGAAACTGAAAATGAGGTATGATCAAACATAGATAAAAGCAAGCAAAATGCAAAGCATCATGCGTGTTCTTCTCTGACGTACCCCTGACGATCAGCCACTGATCTATACTTTAACAAAAAGTCATTGATGTATAGAGAAAATGCCGTTTCGAAATCTCTTCTATACTGCTCCATCAATTAGAAAATGAATTTCGAAAATTATGGTATCCATTATCACTGTCGATCTGCTCACAAAGGAATGAGCCGATAGATAACTCTACGACCAATTAAATCCACCAATAGGCAGAAGGATCCGACCACATTCCGGACTTTGCCATCAAGTACGAAGCTACAAATCTTCCTCTCTGATAAGAAGCAGAACAATCCAGAGCACCAAAAACATAGGAGAGATTGAACCTGAGGGAAATTGGAGCTCTGCGCCCAAACGCAGCCGTCCTGACCGATTACAGCCGCCGCGGTGAGGCGGTGACCATCGACGTCGCACATCAGGTGCTCGTCCACGTACGTTTGCCACGACATTGTTCAGATGCTCCTCCACCGTTCTTCCGTTCAACCTCCTCTCTCGCTCGATCTCTCCCTTCTTCCCCACTTGCCTCTGATTCGATTCTCTCTGGTTGAGAAGGACGGAGCTTATAAATAGTGTTGGATGCAGAAACCCCTGAGACGCGGTAAACATGCACCTTCAAGGGCCGATTAATTGGAAATTTCAGTTTGGCCCCTGCAGGTATTTCATCTTACCAAATCGCCCACGAGGTTTCAATTTCTCTCATTGCGTCGTCAGTATACACTTTCACTGATGAGACTGAGATCAACTTTAGTTTCAATCATATGCGTTTTTCTTTATCCATAAAACAGTCTGTTCATTCATGCGTGAAGCATCTGATAGTAGTCGAGTCACTGCCCTAAAGCATGTGCAATTTTAAGTGTTCAAAAGATCTTCCAAGCCCTACCAACTGATGAGTTATACAGTTAGNAAAGATCTTCCAAGCCCTACCAACTGATGAGTCATACTGTTGGCAATCATGGGAATCCAATTACAATCCTACCCGGCGAAGAATTCTGCGGGATTCCAAGATTCTTGCACCCACATGACTGGCTATCTCAGGCGGGCTCAACTTTCTTATTTACAACCAAGGCTGGAATCAGAATGGAAGATGACATGGTACAGACATTAGTAATTTATTATACGATGACGGTACAAGAGCCCAGAGGACATCTCTCACGGATGTGTGTAAGGCCCCTTGGGTTGAGCCAAAGCTCACGATCTCGCAGGAACATTAGAATCTCAAGGACCCAAATGAAAAGACGAGAGAGGATAGGCCCCAGCCATTATTGGTTAGGCAGGTAGGACCCGGAATGGAGCGAAATGTTCTCAGCCGTACGATGATGACCTGATCTGAACGGATGCTGTAACCTGTTCACGAGAGAGAGAGAGAGAGAGAGAGAGAGAGAGAGAGAGAGAGAGTGGGGGGGGGGGGGGGGGGCCGGGCTCGAGGTTGAGGTAGCAACGGACACGTGGCGTTTATATCCGATAACATGCAGTGGCCAGCCTAACCCAAATAAATAATAATAATTGTTTAAAAATCGTTATCAAAATATAATTATTTTGCCAGTTCTAAGTTCCGTCGTTGGACCTAGGTAATTTTGTGCGTTGTGTCTCACCACGTGTTCGTATCATCGTATATCACTCGTAACTGTTGCAATTTTGGTCATTATCTGTCATCTTTTCGTCATTGTGATGTTTAAATATCGTACCACAAGGTACAATTTTCAAACTCGGATGATAGCTTTTTTTTTAAAGAATAATTTAGATTTTCACTGCTCAATTTCAATTTATAAATTAGAAATTAATTTCCATTTATTTGTTAGCCAAGTATTTCATTTCTAAAATTTTAGATTATGACTACTCATTTTTGCAGTATATACATTCTCTTTTATCCATACGTTTCTTCTTCTTCTTCTTCTTCTTTTTTTACTTTTTAATTTACGCTTCAAACAATTTCGCAATTTAAATTAAATTCAGAAAAAGAAAAGGGAAATTTCCTTTGGTCGTTTTTGCTATGGACAATTTATTTCTTTCTACGTATTTTGCGTATAATGCACACTGAAATTTGATGTATGTGAGTATAGCATAGACCAAGAGGTTTTAGCCTGGTAAGTAGCTCGGTATTGCTTAAGTAGGTCTCGAGGTATAAGCAGATATTCCTTTTGGAAATCTTATCCGTGATATCGAGCGTGTGATCCGGGACGATCAACGGATTAGTCAAATATAATTGACCGAAAAAAGTTATTTGTTGGCTGATGCGACCTGCTTGGGTGACAAAAAAAGCAGATAGCATATTCTAGATATTGTCCTTACAAGATGAGTCACGGGTGCCTACGATTGATAGGTCCAATTTGCTATTATTAGTCATGTCACACGACGGATTTTGGTTCGAAAAATTAGCCCCGATGGATTTGGTATCTGTACCCTTAATTTTTCCACCGACGTTCCATCCCGTTTTCTTGTTTACCTCTCGAGGTCGAACAATAAATCGACATGATTAACCGATGAAGAACCGGTTAATCGAATCATGGAATGGTCCAAAAGACACGTTCTATGTAGATTAGGTTGAGCACAAAACACGAACATGACAAGCACTCACGTGTGCGAGCGGGAATGCACTTGCGGGAGAGCTCTTATTTCGCTACCATATAGAAGCCTAGATCCGGAAAGACGGCGGGTGGATACCTAGTTTGCGAACCGGTAAGGGAGAATTCGATCCGGAAATCGGGTAATTAAGCAATGTAGAACATAGGGTTTGGGAGCTTGAAGGTCCGCTTGCCGACGTTCTCCCCAATAACATCGCTCCACTGGTCTCCCATGTTGCCCAGGATCCTGTACCCTGCCTTCACGAGCTTCGTCCTCTCCCTCGACTTGTACTCCATCGCCGTCAGGCCCTCGGCCTTCTCCTCTGGGCTCCTGCAGCGCGCGCAGGCAAGCAGATTTCAGAATCGCATAATTAACCGAACCGAGGCGGCGTCCGATTCTAGATTGAATCGGCTTGACGGCCGGCCTGAACAGGTTCTAAAAGCTACTACTATTCATAGAATTCAGCAGATTTGCAGCTGAACTTGTAATCCCATTTTAGAGAGTAATTGCAATGTATGAGCTCACTTTAGGATGAGCTTCTCCCACTTAGTGTAGCCAATCTTGTGCATGTTCTGGATGGTAATGGTCCTCAAGCTCTTCGACTTGCCAGACATAAAAACGATCTTAAACCCCAACTTCATCAGCTTCCTGTAGAGCCAGCGAGTTGCGGGCAGCGCTGGCGCCTTCCCTTCCAGTTCCCACTCTGAAAACGTCGTCTCGTTGTACGGCTTGGCCCTGAAAATGAGTCGTGGTCACCTGACCGGCCGGCCGTGGATAGATAGAGTGTATGGCAGTATGTAAGAGCATGTGATAATTAATATTACCCGAATGCGTTATCAGGACGAGCGTAATATGGGAGGTTAGAGAGGGAAGTCTCGTCGATGTCGAAAATCCAGATATCCTTCCCGTCCTTGCCCAGCGTCAGGTTCCTGGCGTAGTTGTAGGCGGTGGCGCAGACGAACTTGCTGTCCATCCGGTACTGCCAGCCGAGCATGTAGTTCCCCACGTAGTTCTCGCACTCCATTGGGACGACCTTCCAGTTCTGGATGTTGTCCATCTCGACGGCGAGCCGCCAGCTGAGGCAGTGGACGCCCGGGATCTTGCGGCCGGCCGACCCAAACTGAGGCCGGAGCGGGTGTATCTGGTCCGGGATGGCTCCGGCGGCATTGGATGCTGCCAGGGCGAGGGCGAAGGAGAGGATTAGCAGCTTTGTTGTCTCCATGTGTTGCTGTGCCGTTTTTTGCAGGGAGCAGGCCTCGTCTGTGATTGATGATGGGGGAACCATGCAGGTGGTGGGCTCCTTTTGTAGACAACGTTCTCTCAAGAAGACCCCTGTTTGTCCTTGAAATTACGAAAATACTTATCTAACAATAAAATTTCATAAATTCATGGGTTATGGGTGTTTATAGGTAGGAGAAAATTAAATTTACCATTGTTAAGAAAGATAGAATAAATGGTAAACCGAGAAAAGAGTTACCTGGTGCAGATGACATCATTAATTAAAAATGAAATCCGTGAAATTTCCCGATCACTTATTCCCTTTCTTGAATGATATACGGCCGCTCCGTGACCAGGACAAGGATATAAAGTAAAAGTTGATGCATGACATTTACTTTTTTTTTAATTAAAGCAACGTTGTAGGTTTTTTGGTCACGTAGAAGAATCACGAACCTTAAAAAAAAAAAAAAGAGGGAGTTGGGGGTATAAAACGCGGCTATATG
>CXYZ01001674.1:176549-191020 GCA_900006705.1 Sonneratia caseolaris
ATACACCGGTGAACTGTAGCTTTCTCCAACCGGAACATAATTAATTGTACCAATTTGGCCTTTTAAAAAAAAATCTCTCTATACATTACACCACATAATAATAATAATAATAATAATAATAATTGTCAATTTTATTTTCGAGACAATTATGTCACGAGTTTTAAAAATTTTTAAGTGATTTTTTCATCTCTAAAATAATACTTTAAAAACTATAATGGACCGTTAATTATACTAACGTAATATATCGTATAATGCATCACGGTGTCTATTTTTTTTAAGACTTTAGGGCTAAAAAATCACCTTAAAAACTCTAGAATTTGAATTAAAAAAATTAAATAATTAAAATTCTCTTTTACAATGAGTATCGTCGGTCGAACGGATGTCCTTTTTCCTTGGCAGAAATACCTGTTTATTTGGATTATTCCCCTTTGGCTGCACACCCTCGGCCTTTTCCCAGTCAATTCTGTGGCCCTGCTCGAGGTTATGAAAAACATCGAGTCGGGTGCTCTTATTAACCATCGAGAAGGTGTTTCCCATAACAATATTATTGATGATAGTATAAGAATTAATAATATAATTTAATTATATAAATTACTCAATTATTACAACATTAAATATTTTCAATATATATATATCACCATAAACATATCCCAGGGCTGCCATGTAATCTTAGTGGGTTTGTTTTTAGGCTTTTTTATGACCTGCTCTAATTCGATTGATTGTCCTTCTCGTATCCGCCAATCGACCGATCCATCGGTCAATTTTTTGTTTCCTCTGCAAGGTTTGATAACAACAAGACCAAACTTATAATGCTTTTGAGATTTTCCTCCACATGGTTTTGATGAATGAAGAATACAAAATATCTTGCAACTATTCCCAATAAAGGTGGAAAAGGAAGGAAGAAAAAAAGAAAAGAAAAGAGCACGTGCTTAATGACACCTTGGTCACCTGTGGCACTTGGTATGACAGATAACTGCGGGACCCAATGAATATCAGACATGTCCTGTCCACTGGGGAGAAAATTTTCGAAATTCTTGCACTTAATTGTACGAGGAAAATATCAATCAGACTGGGGTTTACAAGTAGAGGGTGTGTTTCATGATGATTGACGATAAATTCGAGCAGTTCATTAGTAATTCGCAATCGAGTTGACAATTTGACACCATCTATTCTAATATAACTTGTTGCTGTAGACTTGGTCAGGCAAGATTTCATCCTGTGTATTGTTAATTTGTCACGGTCCAGTAGGTGGATTCTCGGAACATCGATAAACCTGCTACTCTAATGCTTCTCTTTCACTTTTCCGAGTGACCGATCATCGTCGTTTCCGAATCCCGCCCCTGTGTCCGTGATTCGAAGGAAGGCCTCGATCGAAGACCAACTCGATCTCTCCATGAAATGAACTCCTCATCCATCCCGAGTCACCTCGCACGTTGGTAGGACTGAGGGAACCATCTTGCCAGCAGAAAATGCTTCAGCTTTATCGAGAGAGCGAACGTGCCGTAACGCGGAAGATGCGTCAATGCGACCAACCAGTACCTTGAAATCCCCGAAGGACAGAGGACATCTCAGAAAGTACACAAGAACCAATCTGGTTCGAGTCGAGAATTCAGGAGGCGTACCATACTGGAGCGTATCTGGAAGACAGGTCGAGAAATGGATATGGCCACCTGATGTGAAACAGACGGGCAAATTCGCCGTTAGGAAAGGACTGACAAAGAACAGTATCATTGTGGAGACACGAAGAGCCGAGTTTTTCATGGTTTACCAGGTCCGGGCACAGGCGTGGAGGATCCACTGGAAAATCACGAAGCAGGTTGTCCATAAGAAGAAGTATGCGATCCGGAACATAGGGAACCGCTGAAAGTGGGGAGGAACAGAAACAGTCTGAGTTCCGTTTTTCCGTACCAGAAGGGCGAGGGAGATAGATCGATAGGAATGAGAACTCACCAGGCAGTTCAGAGCTGCGTCGATTAGAAGCAAGACGACATTGGCTGAGTGCATGTAAATATCCAACTGCAAATTGTTAACAAGTTCCTGTCGGAGAAGTTTCTCAAGAAAAAACGTTTACTTCCGAGGAAACTTTGAGATACTTACCAACTTCATGTGGTAGTGTTTCACCATAAGGAACGGGACGATTATAAACCAGAACACGAAATCAGTGAGCGTCACGGCTCCTGCATTAATCTGTTCTTCCACAGAAAACACCAAGAAACCAGTCATCTGATGTTTGGTTGAAAGCTTCCTGTCAGTTTCTATACTGAAAGTTAAGGGAGGCCTAATGATCTTGCCTGGAAGAGTATTTGGAAGGTGTAAACCCAGAAATGCGGAATCTGTCGAGAATCATTGATATGCGGGCCCGGAGCTTTCAACGAGCTGGAATCTGAGGAATTCTCCTCAGGCGTGGAAGCTGCAGAAGTTCTTGCCTCTGGATCAGTCTCTGCGTTACGGATGCTTTTGCTTCCAGCCCCACTGCGGTGTTTGAGACATCCATGAATCGAGAGCAAAAGACCAAGCTATACAATGAGAAATCCATCACAGTAACAACATGAGCATGATGCGTACAATCATAATCAAGATAGAAGAACAATCCTGAGGAAGGATCTGCAGAAAGAGATATACCCCAAAGTAAATGGTGATCAATGTATGAGTCCACCTGTTCAGAAAGACAAGAGAAAATGTTGAGCCATGGAAGAACTCCGAGAATTATCCTTGGACTGTGTTATACCTCGTGATTCTAGGATCAAAATGAACTTCTTGTACGTTAAAACTATGAGCAAGACAGCATTAGTTTCCTGAGATAATCCAGGAAAACCTTACTCGGTGTAATAGTAATATATGTTCGGTCCATCCATGAGAACCTTGATGACAATCATCACGAGGAGCAGGCTGAAAGCAAAAGCCCGGAATCCGAGCAACCAAGCAGGGTGGACCCCCTTCAGACACGGACTCCAAGTCTCCTCATCGCAGAAGATTTCAGCCTTCCTGTGCTCAGTATCCTCTCCTCGATGCCCTGTGCTGCAGAATGGCTCGAACTTCCGGATGAGGACCAAGGCAAGGGATATAGAGATCAGGATCCAAGTTCCACAGAGCAAGACCCTCCAGTTGAACCAGTAGCTCCAGGCGGTTGTGTTGCTCGTTGTGGATGGCTTCCAAGGATCCTCAGACGACCCTGAGAGCAAAACAATCGATCATCATAACCAATGCTATTGATATATATATATGTATGTATGTATGTAAGGTTCCAATCATTATGCGTTGAAGGTCCCTATAGTTGGTTATGCAAGTTTCCCCATCCAACGCGACCTGTTTTTGCTGGTTGCTGCTCTTGGACTACCGATTCGTGGAAATGAACAAAGCCGCGGATCATGTGAACTGTAGGAAATCAATGAGGAGGAAGAATAACGATCTCATAACGTATTACGCAACATGCGTATGCAGATCGAACCTGGATCTTGCCCATGGACTGCCGTGGCAATTAGACCGATGCAGACAAGTGGTACATGTGTCAGCTTCATCTCCTATGTTGTAATGGAAAACAGTATTCGTTCAACTGAAGATTCTTATAGAATCTTCTTCTTCTTCTTCTTTTTTGGTTTTATTCCACGATGGTTTACGAATTGTTCAGTCAACTGCTCTTTCCTATAGGGCAAATGGGTATAGTATTATTATACTTAAATTATGATTCCGTAGAATTCAAGAAATCGAACCTTAATAAATCCACAGAAGTTGATCAAAACTACATAAAATGTACATGTATGCATTCTCCACCTCTTCCTTTTCTTTTTCTTCCTCTGGATTCGGGTGTGTCAGGAGATGTAATCTCAGGTTTCGGATAGCTAATAAGATAATCCTCGAAATAGAGTCGATCATGCCATGTTTCGATTTCCGGTTTGGACGTTTGCCAAATTTCTTATAATTCAAGGAAAATTTTGACAATGCAGATGGATGAAATCAAATTTTACTATGTAGGATTCCGCGAAACGCTTCTGGCTCATGAACCGGTCAGAAAATACACTGTGAATGAAAAGCCCCTTGATTGGAAAATCCATCTGGCCCCAGAAAAAGAAAAGGCAATACTAAGTTAATCAATTAACCAATTGCATTAAATATATCAAATCTTGATCAGGGAATACGTACGATCCGTTTGGATTCATTCGCAACCCATGCATCGGCATCTGGAAATTGATTGTGCCTCCTCCTGAAATACGTGATACACCAAAACCTGATTATTGGGGAATACGTATGATCTATTTGGATTCATTCTCAACCAATTGGCATGTCGGAAATTATGCTTCCTTCTGTTCCAGTGTACTTGTCCCCCGGAATACTTTCATNTATTTGGATTCATTCTCAACCAATTGGCATGTTGGAAATTATGCTTCCTCCTGTTCCAGCGTAATTGTCCCCCCGGAATACTTCCGTGGACCTCCATTCGAGCTCATCAAAACTGATGTCTGTGGGTCGTTTTAAGCATATGATATGTCCCCATGATTCATCACCCNTTCGAGCTCATCAAAACTGATGTCTGTGGGTCATTTTAAGCATATGATATGTCCCCTTGATTCATCACTCATCAGCACATATGTAAACAAACCCATCAAGTGCACCAAAAAAAAAAACTACTTTGATTGTTTCATCATTTCATTTCTTCTTAAATTAGAGATTTGGGCAGATAGTAGGAAGAATAGGGGAAGAGAACGGACCGTTCAAAACCGAGCTATCTGTGTTGGTGTCTCTAGTAATCCCATAGGCTTCTCTTATGTACTTAATGGAAGGTTTGCGTCTCGGGCGGAGATAGGTTTAGAAAATCTGCAAATTTCAATTAAAAAGTAAAATGATGCAAAAATAATAACTTAATGAATTTGAAATTATGTCAAATAGGATAACTTAACAAAAATAGACAAAATCAAGTGAAGTTTTCATCGTACCCCATAAATTTTCTCGATCGGAGTGTACGTTCGCCCCATGCATTGGACCCATCCTAATCCTGGGTGAGGCGTCTATCTATGAGTCTATCGGGTGAGTATGGTCCGACGCCTTAGTTTAAATGGGAAAGTAATATCATATTGGTCTGTGTATCCTATTTAGATCGATTTTAAATTGTGTTTCCCCTCCATAAATATTCAGTCCGATTAAAGAATAATGGTAGGGAGCCAATGTTATAGAGGCCATTGACCCGTTGAGAGCGCGTGGGAATCATTGACAAGGATCCAGGGAATACAACCAAAATTGCCAAACCCTCTTCATCTCCCTTACCAAATCAACCAGAAGAAGTAACAGAGGCTACACCAACCCTAATCGCCTGCTCGAGTCAACCCGACTCAACTCGATCTTGTCGGGTTGCCTGAGCTCGAGTCGCCTACAGAAATTATATTAGTTGATTGGTCATGTGAAGAGTCTTTTCAATTGAAACGAGCCAGCAGCTTTAACGTGTACCCATGGACACCTTGAAATTAGCTATCTGAATGATTCTTAATACAAAACGAAACAGAGCATATCATTGTTTCGATCTCATCCGAGTGCATATTGTTGGGAAAGCGTGAGTCCCAATAATGCACCGAATAAACCATTCTCTTATAGTGCAATCAAGATAGGTCGAACAAAACACAATAAGCAAAGAAAATATAAATTAAGATTTTTTTACTGTGGAAAATTCTAATGCAGAAAAAAACCGTGGGACCCAATCTAGAATGAACTTTTCATTATTTCAATGGAGGTTAACCATTGTTCCATCATCAAGGAATATCCTTGAATTAGTCACAACTCAAGAAACACTTCTCTTAATATCACTTAAATTCACAGACATCACAAAGATCTCCACCGTTCAAAACTTAGCCCCAGCAGTTGTGAGGCCGCTGTCAAAACTTCATCTCGATCCGAGTTCATGTACCATTCCGATCAAGGTTTAATCTCGAATTGAATGCTCGGTGGGACTGCTCTGTTATTCCTTTGTTCTTCGTTACTGCTTTATTTTGCAGTTAGCCCTCTGTTTTCTTTGCTAAAAATCGTCTCTTCCGACACTCGCTCACTGCTATGATCAGCGTCTTCCTTTGCGATTCCATCCCATGGTTGTCTTTGTCTTCTCTCATGGTTCTGATCATGAAAGGCTCCTCTATCACGCATCTTCTCGTGGGTCTCTATATTCCCTTATGGTTCTTTGTGAGAATTTGTCTCTTCGCAACTATACTCCTATGAATCTCCTGCCTTCCCTAATTGAAGAGGCTTTCTGTCAGCCCCTTGATGCTCGGACACGGACATGGCTGTTAGGCGGACCCTCGATGGCATGACAGTCAGGGACAGGATTGAGGGAAGACGGTTGAAGGATCAGTGGGAACAGAAGAGCAAGCTACCAGGCTTTATAGGGGATCCCGCAAGACTTGGTCAGGGGCGGATGAGCTGGATGTCCTATCCTCCTGCAAGACTCGGTCAGGGGCGGGTGAGCTGGACGTCTTATCCTCCCGCAAGACTTGCTCCCGGGCGAGCAAGGCGGACGCCAAGTGGCAGGCAGTGTGGGCATGGACAATCCTGCAAGACCCGGTCAATGGCAAGTGAGCTGGACGCCCTATTCTCTTGGAAGACCCGTTCAGGGCGAGCTGGCAAGCAACGGGCACGTGGGTGCTCCCGAAAGACCCACTAGGGAAGTCACTCACGGGTGAGCGACGCAAATGTTCCATGCTATCAGCAACTAATCCAAGGCAAGGGCGTAGTGCCCATGACCGAACTAAGTGTGGGTGGCACTCAGGCAGACCCGATATACTCCAGTCGTGGAACGATGGAGTCTCGGTCAAGGTGCTGGCTGAATGACTGAACTGGCAAGTAGTCAACCTTATCCAACTGCAGCCCCTAGAAGTGTGGGAGTGGGTGGTTATGGAAGCTAGGTTGTTTCCTAGAAACCAGGGGTCATGGATCCCCCCTTTCAAGGATAAATAGGACTTGGGTCTCAAGGTCGAAAAGGGGCAACTGGAGAGAGTCGAGAGGAAACACTCCATCACAGAAGGTCGAGCAAAGGAAGCGCTGGCAACATTGTGACCAGTTCCCTCAAAGCCAAGCGTGAACTCCTAGAGCAAAGTTCACTCGTTTAAGTGAGGAGTGCAAGTGCAGGAGACACGAGGCATATACTTGGGCGTGACCGTGCAAGGTCATGTAAGGGTTTTTGCGTATTCTTGTAATTCGAATTTGTGAATACAAGTGAGATTTCCCTTACCTTGCATTGTTCGATCCCGATTCTTGATTGCTAAACCTCGCCAAGCTATTTCGCTGTGTGTGTTTTGGGTTGGCTGGGAGTGCACGGGACATTGCTTAGCACCATCGCAGGAACGGAAAATTTGGGTGAGTTCCGACCCCTGTGACACTTTCCATCATGGCTGTCCGGGTCATGGATCTCCCATCTTCTCTCACAACAAGCCTTGTGAGAGACTTCCCTTCCTCACGGTTTTTATGGATATCAGATCGTGAGGATTCTCTCTGAGGTTATTTTCTCTCCGAGAGTTGAGATTTCTGACATCTCTGTTCTTCTGGGTATTTAAAGCTCTTAATAACCTAGGGTTCAAATATTGAATTAAGGATTTCCTTGATCTCTGATTCTCTTCCCTGATATTCGAACATATTTTGCTTCCAAAATCCGAGCTCTACCAAATCCAACGAGGATTGTCTTCTCCATATAGTAGGATTTTTCGCAACACTTATATCATGTTCTTTTACACGAGAATGGAAAACAAAGTGTTTCTTTATTTACATGTTTTGTTCGGACTTCGACCGGCCACTTATTCAATGAGAAAACGACTCTTAGGTTGTGGCCGTGTCTTTTAGTGATTAACGAGCTCTCGGAGCAATGTCTAGTTCCAAAGATGTCATTTCAAAAGAACTGCCCATCGTGGTTCCAGCTTCCACAGCTTGGCCCATCATATGCCTTGTGTGAACTGCAAGGCATGCCTTCAAGTCAGACAGTATGCGACTTATGTCGGGTCTCTGGATTGAGGTCAACTGCACACATTGTGTAGCTATTTCCACAGCTTTCCAAGCTGAGTTAGTATCGAATTGGCCATGTACCCTTGGATCAACAATGCTTTGAATGTCCCCTCTTTCTATGAATGGAGTCACCCACTGAAGAATGTGAGTGCTACCTCTCAAGTCTCTTATAATAGCAGGGCGGCCTGTGATTAGCTCGAGCAAAATAACTCCGAAGCTATAAACATCGCTCTTTGTGTTTAAGCTTCCCGACATGTTAAACCTGCATTTGAAAGAAGTTAACAAAAAAACCTCAAAGAGGTTAAGAAAGAAATGTCAAAAGGTAAAGAAAAATGTTAAAGAAGAGGAAATGACTTGACTTAGAATGTAGTCAATCTTACACTGGGTCGAGGTACCCGGGAGTGCCAGCTGGACGAGTTGAGACGTGAGAGTCCTGGTCAGTCAGAAAAGCTCTTGAAAGCCCGAAATCACCAATCTTGGCCTGCATTCTGTCGTTCAGGAGGATGTTGGAAGTTTTCAGGTCTCGGTGAACAATGGGTGGCCTACAACCGTTGTGCAAGTACTCCAAACCTAATATTTTAAAGCCATAAATTCATGTAAGAAATAGAAGGAGAGCAAAAACTGTTTTGTTTCATAGGTTGTATCTCCAATACCTTGTGCTGCATCTACTCCAATTTCTAATCTCTTACTCCAACTCAAGACATTCGCTGTTTGTTCTGCAAGCACAGAACATCTCATCACCAGATAATTGATAATTAAGAGTAACATTCTCTTTTTGGGACGTATATATGAGTGTGATTCTGCTGTACTCAAGACTACCCTCGGTTGTACCTGATAAATGCTGCCTGAGGTTCCCATTGGACATGTACTCGTAAACCAAAGACATGTTTTCAACTTCATCGCAATACCCGACAAGAGAAACCAGATTTTTGTGATGAACAATCATCAGAAGCTGTGCCTGCACTTACCAGCAAAAGATTTCCTTTCATCAAATTTAGTTTTGTACGGAATAAGAAATGTTTTAGGCCTAGCCTGGTTTTACCTCTGCTCGAAATTCTTTGTATCCTTGCCTCGATGAAGGAGAGAGCACCTTCACGGCGACTTTTGTGCCATCTTTAAGAGTTCCTAGGTACACATTGCCAAATCCACCTTCTCCTATAATGACATTGAAGTTTCTGGTCATAACTGAAATTTCAGTAGATGTGAAGGGCCTGTTCTTGCTCACAATCCCCATCGTCCCTCCGTCAGACACGACACTGACATCCTTGGAAGATGTCGCACTGTAGCTAGATTTTGTTACATCCGTGCTAACTCGAGTTTCATGGGCGATTGCACCTACATTATTGTTTTATCCCTTTAATCATCAGAAGAAGCAAAATAACAACCAACACGTGCATCATCTGCAAATCAAAACGGGAATTAGAGTACCCCCTTGTCTTCTCCTTCTCATCATGCATACCCCCGCTATTACGCATAGTATCAGGACTAAAATTGCTGAAGCAACGCCAATGGCAACTGGGAGGATAGTACGTTTCTTCTTATCCCCGCTACATGGATCTGCCACACAGAGGTCCGGATTTCCATCTAAGCTATAAAATTTTTTAAAAGAAAGTTAATCGTCTATAGGCTGAGCTACCGAGATCAAGTTGCCTCAATATAAAAACGTTCTTTAGTTGGAATTGAAGGAAAGAGCAAGAAGATCAACATTATACAGCTCATTTCCTCCATATTAGCATATGCCTTATAGAGTGCAGGTGATGTTTGTGACCTAAAATTCAATCATTTTGTACGCTGCCACTAGGATTTCTTACTTGATTTAAATACATAGTTAACAGTTTAGAGGACTGCTGCACTTGGAAATTTCTATTAAAGTACCTTTAGTATCTGAAAGAAAAATAAATCTGCCGCTAGTATGCTGAGAAACTTGCCCACAATTATAGTCGTTAACAAACCTTAATCTGAATGTTTTGTCTCTCGAGCTCTTCTGTTTGAGTGCTTCTGGAATTCTTCCGTTGAGGTTGTTTCCACTCAAGTCTCTGCAGATGGACCGAGTAGTAATCCAGTAAGTATTTTCCGTCAGCAAAATAAGAAGGCAATATCTGTTATGTGAACACTCATTTGATTTGTTTAATAAAGCAACTTACAGGACCCTCAAATTCGGCAACAAAGCTAAAAATTCAGGCAATGGGCCGGTCAGATCATTGAACGACAGATCCCTACATGTATATGGCACACGTTTGTTAACAAAACTAATAATATACATGACATAAGATTGGAGATTGAAGTTGCCTCCTTGTTTTAAAAGGAACTTACAAGGATTCCAATGCGGTGAGATTGGAGAATGAGGCAGCAATTGTTCCTTTCAATCCACTAGAGCTGATGTTCCTGTCCATAATAGTTCAAACATTGAAAAGCATTATTGTTGTTGGTTTTTTTTTTCCCTTTTTCGAATGAGACCAGCAGCAATGGGCTAAAACGAGCTGATAGGAGAAAATGATCAAAAGCCATTTACAAAAAAGTTATCTTTGGCGAATCGTCTTGGCTGCAGGTCAATCCTCTCCAGGTGAATTCCTTTGGAACGCAGGGATCGCCCTGCCAGTCATCTCTAAACACACCATACGTGGTCTTGATATCAGTCATAGCATTTACTGTGATTTCCAACAAACGAAATAGGACGTTAGCATATTGAATTAATTTTTTATAGTCAGGATTTGCATGTTTTAAGCTTTCCGCGATAGGAAAATGCTGTATAATTGTAAGGTTAGTGGTAAAATTTGTAGTTACAGACAGATACAATACTTGTTTTTATTCTTTTGGTTGAGTAGACAAAATACTTGGTAAGTTTAAGTAATAATTTAAGAATTTTATGTGTTTCAATCACAAATACTTTACTAACCACACTTCAATTTCTAATCGTTGTAATCTCAATGTTATAGTAAAATTTAGGAATGGATATTGTAATTTGTCATGTGCTACTAAAAGAAATTGTAATTTGTCATATAAAGGTCATTCTAAATTTGAATAAAACGAATCTTACACAAAAACAAATATACATCCTTAAGA
Organism: Sonneratia caseolaris; assembly: GCA_900006705.1. Taxonomy (NCBI): domain Eukaryota; kingdom Viridiplantae; phylum Streptophyta; class Magnoliopsida; order Myrtales; family Lythraceae; genus Sonneratia; species Sonneratia caseolaris. The sequence continues at coordinate 187,584 of CXYZ01001674.1, forward strand.
TTAAAGCCGTAAGTAACTCCGATAACCTACCGTTATTTAAATCAGTTGGAGAGTTTGGAAGGTCAGTAGCTTGGAATGTTTCGACGGCGTTGAAGAAAGCTGGGATGTTCGACATAGTCTGCGACTGGACAGAGAAGTTCAAGTTGGTTCCGTCAAAAGGCAACGTGGGCACGGTGACGGGTTTTAGGTACTCGGGTGTGACAGTGGTCACAAAGGTGTTGTCATTCACGTAAACACTGAGTTGCCTCACTTTTCCTGGCTGCAATATCTGAATCTCGGTGAAGTGTAGGAACACGCACCATTTGTATGAGGAATTGGAAGATGTCCAGTAGATCTTCATGCCGTATGAGCTATTTATTGATTGATAGGCGGTCATTAGGACTTCAACTGGGACTTTGTAGGCGTCATTGTTGCTTTTCAGGCTGTCGACNACTGGGACTTTGTAGGCGTCATTGTTGCTTTTTAAGCTGTCGGCATTCGTTGTATTTGTAATTACGGTCCAAATACCGTAATTCTTACCTTCCCAAATGCGATCGTATGGATCTTGTGGATACCTAATTTTATTACAAGGAGAAATTAGCATATATGGTGAAGTGACTATAGATTGACCATACGCATTTCCATATGATTACTAGAAATGAATAGGGAAAAGTACCTGTATGTGGTTGATGACCCGATATTAGATCGCTCGAAAAGCACCAATGCTCCAGAAGTAGTATTATAGGTGGAATTGTCGAGGGTCCGTAGTTCTAGTACTGAAATGAAAGGGACTCCTGAGCCTGTATTCACAAGACACACATGAATGTAGTCTCTCGAGGTCGTGTGAATAATCTCTTCGTATGTGTAGTTTGCCGTGTTCTTGACGGTGGTCCAATAGTTAACATCGATGTACAGGTCAAATTTAGGGGTCTGAGAGCGAAGGTCGTAATTTCCGTAGTAGAAGGATGCCCTGATCAGATATCTGTTGCTGTTGCCTTGTTTTGGCCGTAGTGTGTAGCAGTTCCTCTTTCCATCGGGAAAGCTTCTCAGGTTCGTTAGCTGCGGCATCTGATTTATGTAATTGGTAGCAACCTGCATATTCTGTCCCGAATGGATGAACCCTGCATCTGTCTCGTAGTGTACGAGGAGTTTGTCATCCGTGTATGCGTTAGGTGCCCCACAGTCGATGCTTATGAAACCTGAATCTGTAAAAGGAAATCAATGAGACTCTTTTGATTTCTGCTTTGTCATATTTTTAATCGGACAGACTACCGAATTTACCGGGACTATCTTGCGCTCGGAGGAGAGTGCCCAGACAGATGCTGAATAGTAATCCAAACAACATCTTCATGCTGTCTCCTCCCCAAAAGGGGCTGACCTCAGGACTGTTCACTCAGTTTTATGGCTTGATTGATGATGATGATGATCAGCCACTTCATCTAATAGGCTCTTATAGAAGTTTGCGTTGAACTTATCAATAGAGCCCAGAGTCAGCCCTGATATAAAATGTCCACCAGCACAAGTTGTATCACTGATGACCTCCTCTTATTCTTCTACTTGTTTTTTTATTTCCCCAGATATTACACCACTTTATATCAAGAAATTTAGCATGCCGGACTGACTCTGGTTTGTGCCAGTTTAGTGTTACTATGAGACAAAATTGTTACGATCATTAGTTTTCTGACTTAAAATCCAAAGTTGTTTAAGATGAAATAGTGTCAAACTATCTTAATTAATTTATATATTAATATTGCTGTAGTGAGCCTTCCTGGAAGATTAGCACATAAGTGGTTATTAGCTATCGTCTCACCATTGTCTAATACATGCCCACGTAGATCCCAAATCTATTGACCCGTCGAATGCTGTATTATGTCATCAGAAAACTTGCGGATTTGATATTTAAATCTCTGATCTGCCCATAGGAAGGGGGAAGTCAAAGAAAGAATAAGGTTAATTTTTGGAGCAATATAATTATTCTTCTCTGGGTCAGAAGAATAATTCGTTATGAATCATGTGATAGTGATTCTAACAGGTTTTTTTTTAATACACTCCAGTATTTAAAATTTTAATAAACATTAATTTATATTAGTTTGGGTAAGGATTGATCTTTTTAATTCCATTAATTAGACAAGTTTTACAATTTGGCAAGCTTTACAATTATATAAAAAGAAACAATGGATTGTCAAGGATTGATTTACTCAAGTTTTTTCATTCATAAAATTCAAACGCATAAATATTTTATGTTTTTTTTAAATGAAGAGGTTGATTTTGGATCAAGATGTCATGAGTTTTGGATCGAGATGTCAAGAAACCGAAGTTGAGACATTGGCATTCTCCTCAGTTTTGGATTATGAGTTTGATTTTCACATCCATGACTCAACATGCTTTGTTTTGGTCCGCACTACATGGGATCCTGAATACCCAATGGGTCACAATTGATTCAAGTTCGAGTTTGGTCAGATAACCGAACAATAAAACTCTCTAGATACGGGTTCACTTATCCATGTCAACATTTCGAACTCGTCTTTGTAAAAAAAAAAGAGGAAAAAAAGAGTCGACTATTTATCACGTCAAGTACTGATTATCTGGTAAGTTGAGTTATCTTTACGTTGTTGGCTCTCTCAAATCTCCTGAAAACTAATTGCCTTTTAGAGTATATCTGAATGTGTGTACGTCAACACATACATACTGTAGGGTTGTTTAATTAATTTCAATTAAGATATTACGTATTCAAACAATAAGTTATAAAGTATATCTTTCAAACCCTTCCTCTTAGTCATGATCGCTGCCTTGAATTCACAAAAACACACACCTAAGATGTCGTATGCATTTTATTGGTTTTAACTTTTTTTTGTAGGCTAATTTGTTTTTTTCCGATTGAACTTGTAAACCTCTAGTCGTTAAATCGAAAACAGTACTAATACACCGAACCCCATTTCTCGCAGATCCGTCATCTTACTCTTTATTTGACTTTTCTTAAGTACTATCCCATCTATGGTAGATTGTCTGGATCCACCCGAACTGCAAAAAATCTTGTAAATCAATAGTAAAATTTTGTCATGTTAATTTAAAATTTTAAAAATTTTAAAAAATAAAAAAATAGACGGTTCACAGACTAAATCAGTCAGACTATTAACAAGCTTATTTATAAATGATTCCAAATCCGCTTTTAACTAGTAAAGAACACCCTTTTAACAATACCAATATGATCCCTTCATCGAAAAAAATCACGGAATCAAGGTTGACCACGTAAAGTAACTTGTACGACCATAAGTGGATGTCTCCATCCTCGCCATATTCCATTAGTCAACTCACTCTGGGCTAATTCTTTCCCCTTACAGTAAACGGAAAAAAAAGGAGAGAGAAATAGTCAAAAGTCATTCTTCTCTACATAAGAAGGGGTCAAAACTGAAAATTGTGGAGGAATGCCTTGCCACATAAAATTTCTGCAAAATCGC
>CXYZ01001682.1:0-13834 GCA_900006705.1 Sonneratia caseolaris
ATTTATATATAATTAATACTTTTTTTAAAAAATTCATAATTTTATTTTTATAACAAATATTGTTTTCATAAGTTTCAAGCCGATATGATTTTTTTCGGATTGTATTAATACAATATGATTGCTAGCTCAACCTATTATTCTCTAATTATTCGATAACACAAGTCCATGCACGATTTTTTCATGTCAAGTTATACTTTGAGACCATGCTATTTTTGGTAGATCTAATTGCTCGTCACCAAAATGAGTTGTTTAAAGTAGTTTAGCATTCACTTAATAAGGTATCGGATCATCAATATGCTTCTCTCCTGCCTTTCTTCATTCATTCATGGTTTGTTATTATGCTGTCTCAGGCGCAGAGGGACCACACCGATCCAATCCAAACTTGGTGGTTCAGTTCTGATGCTGCCGTGAGGATCCTACTACTAATAGGGGAATGTCCTATAGAGATAGATTTATCTCACCATGCTTCCACGAACTAATTTTCTCGGGTTGAATCTTTCGATTATATGTGCACATGCAAAGTTCTCCATTGTGTCCACATTAGATATCCTCATATTAGTTGAGAATTTTTTAATAATTAATTATCTTTCTATTTCGAATTTAAAAGGCTGTATTTACGGTAGAAATAACCTTTTCTAACGAAGCCTTTTTTCTGCTCATGACACCTTCACTCGTCTGGTAATTTATTTGCAGTTATTTAATATTTTTAAATTTCTGATATTTCCTCATCTAATTTAAATATAAATTAATTACAATTCCATTCTTTGGAGGAGAGAGAAAGAAAGAAAAGACGGCCCGAACCGTGCACTAAACGCTACAGAAACAGATACAGGACAACGGATTCGCTCTCTCTCCCTCTCTCTCTCTCTCTCTCTCTCTGCCCAAGAAACCCTCTCTTCCTCTTGTATCTCCTCCTTCCTCTGCTATAGTCACTGTCTGCTACCCGTCTCCTGGCAGGAGAGCTTCACTCCAGCGTTAATGGAGAACTCGAGCTCAAAGTCGAACTTGCACCTGCAGAAGAAGCAGGTCATCCTCTTCCACTGCGTCGAGTCCGAAGAGCTCGCCCGCAAGGTCGCCTCACACTCCGAGCTCATTAATCTTCAAACCATCAACTGGAGGTCCTCTCTCTATCTACATCTATTTGTGGGTCTGGTCGTTGTTATTCCTGGCAGTTGGATTCCTATGAGCTAAAAATCGGTTCCTCCGTGGAGGAAGATATCGTTTTTCTCTCATTGTTCATTTGCCATTATATATATTCGTTCAGTGTGTTCGTTATAACAACAAAGAATTTAACGTGTATCTCGTGAATGGGACAGAAAGTCTGTTTGTTATGTATTGAAATACTTTATTAGGATTTCCTGCAGCTGGGCACTTCTTGTTGGACTGACTCTCAACTGAAGTAAACAATTGACTATTTTGCTGAAAAGTCGATGACTTGGTAAACTATGTGACTAAGACCATGTTTAATCACTTCTGGATGCAAAAGAGTTTGAGATACGCTTGTTAGCTTGTTGGAAAGTTCTCCCTTTCTTATTAGGTATCAGGTAGAAAGTTACTTACTTACCGAGGAGTTAACATATGTGTATGCAGAAGCTTTGATGATGGGTTCCCAAATCTCTTCATAAACAATGCACAGGATATCCGTGGCCAGCACGTGGCTTTCCTCGCATCCTTCAGCTCCCCATCATTGATCTTTGAACAACTCTCTGTTATATATGCGCTGCCTCGACTTTTTGTTGCTTCCTTTACTTTGGTATTACCCTACTTTCCTACGGGGTCTTTTGAGAGGATGGAAGAGGAAGGAGATGTGGCTACAGCATTTACCATGGCAAGAATATTATCAAACATTCCGATCTCAAGGGGTGGCCCAACTAGTATAGTTGTATATGATATACACGCTCTGCAGGTAAACTTGACTAATGCATCCGTTTTTCCCTCAATTGCCCTAAATTGCATTTCTTCTCAAAATGTTTCTGGAGAATATGTCCATATTAATCGGTTCACTGGTTAACTCTATGCTATTAAGAGTGATGAACTGTATGGAAGTCTGCTGTTATCCTCTTCTTAGTGCACTTGTATCCCTTTTTCCGAAAGTCTTAGTTTGGGAGGAGAGAGTTGGATAATTCTGTCCCAGGAATTCATATTTTATAATTTAGCCTGAAATAAAAAATAAACAAAAACCAGAACTTCATTCTTGAGTAAATTTGCTTTTAGTGCATCTAATGCATTTTAATTCGCATACCTCTTTCTCAGTATAAGGATCCTCATGCCCCAATTTCACCCAATTATTCGGAAAATTGAAATATCTTGAGGAGTTGGGAATCTAAGAAGTGGCAGAAATCTTAAGAGTATGACTCTTAAATCTATTCATCTAGATATATCTCTTGCACTGAAATGATCTTTCCCAAACTAAAGAAATCTTTATGGTTTATGTGTTGTATGTATTAATCCTAATTTTACCTTAAATGTGTGATTGCTTGATGTTTACTTTATTTATTAGCGGCAATTGTGTGAGAAATTCCTGTGTTCCAAGGTGCTTTCACTCAAAGAAATCATGTGCCTTGGTGTGGGGTAATTGGCTCAGTCTAGAATCAGGACTAGGTGGGCAGTGTGCGTCATTTATATTGGACAATTTAGTGGCCCGCATTGAGATTTTGATTGTGTGATTCTAATTTAATGTGATGTGAACCTGATGGGGTTTATCATGAAAGTTGTTCTATCCCTCCTTTTTGATTCTAAGCTCATTGATTCATCTCTTATAAGCTATAAGTTCATAGATAATTGATTATCCTTATGGGTTTTATTTGTTACCACAGTAGAAATTAACTTTTTTAGTTTTGATTACAGGAAAGGTTTTATTTTGGGGACAATGTTTTACCTCTTTTCGAGACAGGAATTCCTCTCTTACGGCAACGTTTATGCCAGTTGCCTGATTTTGACAAGGTAAGTGTACCCCCAGAATTGCCTTAACTCATACTTGTTTGTGGAGCTGATATTCTCTATCTTCATCACTTTCTCTGAGCGTTAATATTCTTCTGTAGTAATTTTTTACCGTCATCTGAAAGATAAGGCAGTAATATATCTGCTGCTGGATGATCAGGTCTTCTTTTATTCTATGGAACTTGCAGGTGATAGTTGCATTTCCAGATGATGGAGCCTGGAAGAGATTTCACAAACTCTTTGATAATTTCCCAATGGTCTGTCTTCATTTCAGCCGATAGAGACTTGATTCCCTGTTGGTGTTTAGTAAGGTATTTGACCTGACTGTTAATGTCAGGTTATTTGCACAAAAGTTCGTGAAGGTGATAAGCGGATAGTTAGGCTGAAAGAAGGAAACCCTTCAGGTTGCCATGTAGTCATTGTCGATGATTTGGTCCAATCTGGTGGAACCATAATTGAATGCCAGGTGCAATTATTTCATAACCGACTTATTGTTTCTTTCTTTAACTATTTTATTCCATTGACATGTTTGTGCTTGATTCTTGCTGGAACAAAAGTGGTTTCAGTTGTTTTGTGATTCTTGAATTCAATTGAAGATAGAATAAGCATGTGTGAAATATATGTATAAACTGAACCCATGATATGGTTTAGCAACAGCAAAGATCAATTATTTGCGTCTTTTCTGTCATCAAGTTAAGCCTGGGTCAGTTTTACTTAGCCAACTTTTAAGTCGGTTATAATATTCTGTTGATCCCAAACACCAAGTAAAGGTCAATTTCAACTGAACTGGAGAACAGATATCTCTTTTGGCTGAAGAAAGACAGACATCTCAGATGATGTGAAGATTCAAGATTTGTAGATTTTTCTTGTCTTAATCTAAGTTACTATCTTGTTGCCCCACCAGAAAGTTTTGGCTGCTCATGGGGCTGCCAAGGTGAGCGCATATGTGACCCATGGCGTGTTTCCTAAACGGTCTTGGGAGCGATTCATTCACAAGAATGGTGGTATGTAAAGAAGCCAAATTCTCGTCTCTTATTTACCCGAGCAAAAAAGTCATGCCATTTAACTCTCTGTTTGTATTCATTTTTTATCTTCAGAAGAATCAAACGAGGGGTTCACCTACTTTTGGATCACTGACTCTTGTCCACTTACCGTCAAGGCCATAGGAGACAGAGCGCCCTTTGAAGTTCTGAGTCTTGCAGGATCGATATCAGAAGCTTTACAAATCTGAGTAGGCTTTTTGAAAGGAATGTCAGGCTCAGTGGTCAAATACTATGTCGGGCAGCAATGAACGCCCGTCTTTTTCCATGTAGTATCAAGTGAATAATTTGATCTTCGGTCATTTTCAGTTGTTAATGACTCAGTCGGGTATTGTATGTGATGCTTGGTTTCATTCAAAGAGTGACATTTCTGCATGCATGATCCATGGAAAAGGATTTCCATTGCTTTGCTTTGCTTCTGTGAAGGATTTTTTTTATCACTTTGACGCCATTGTTGGCATTCTTTTTCGGTGATGTTACTTGGTGGTCTACTACACCATCGTCACTGGACCTCTTTCTCTCTCATTTCACGGGATTGCACAGTGGTACGAGTATTTGCGGAAAACATAATCTTGTGAAAGATTGGTTATGGTATATAGTTTTATCCAGTCAAGTGCAACGGACCCAGTATTGCTGTCAGTCACCCTGCCGGCTGTCGTTGACCATCTCTGCCGTATTGTTCCTTATCGTTCGATGCTACTTTTATCTTATGCCGACTTCGGTAGCCTTGCCTACCCTTTCTTCTGCTTACAGGAAGATGGTAATAGGCAACAGGCATGGCCTTGACCGTATGTTGACAATATTGTCATTGCTCAGGGCTCGATTGGAGTCATCAAGAGAAAGCATGTCCCCGCATGCCGTGAATATCGTGATTCAATGGTCGAGGGATGCTCTGCTTCCTGAGTCTGGATGTTCATTCAAACTGCGCAAAGTTACATCCACCGATAGATGAGTCCGCATGTTGGAGCTGCCCTACAGTAAAGGTTCCTGGGGTACGAAAACATGAAGGAGAGGTGCAGAATTTTCGACAATGCGACGAGAAAAATCAGACTACAATCCTTGCATCACGGCAGAGAATCCAAGCAGACAACTTTACCCGGTCAATAGTGTCTTGACCGTCTCAATGAAGAACCATCAAATGGCTCGTCCGTCTTCGTCCATCGAACTCGAGTTCTTAGGGTGAAGCAAGCAGAGACCGGTCCTTGATCCATTCGTAAACCAGTGCGACAGTTATATGCTAGTGGTTGTCTACCAGAAGTGAATCGAAACTACTGATGAACTAGGACATTCGGTATAGATGGCTGGATCGCCCCAAAGGAACTTTAGACCTGCTAGAGTTCCAATGACATAAAGGTTAGCATTCATCTCACTAATTCTTATCTTTTGCAGGTGATAGATAGTTTACATAAACCAGTTTAAAACCAGAGATTACAATATAAGCATGAGTACACAAATAAATGAAATTACGCCTGTTTCGAATCGGACCCTGGGTTTGGAATTGTTGGGCCTGGTCCCAGCCCAATTCGGGCTCATCGACTGGTAAAGATGGAGATGGAGATGGAGACTCGATCATTCTACCTTGTGGGGAAGGAGACTCGAAAGGGAAAATGAACAAAGAGAGTCTCGTGATGGGAATAAATTTAATTTATTCCCAACAATCATTATAACTATGATTATTATTATTATATGTTTTTCTTGTGTACCGTGACTAATTCAGATACAAATCGAATCGGTTCATGGATATGTAGTACTGTGTCAATATAAGAGTGACAAACTGCTTGGAACAGTCCATATTGGACTTGGTTGAGCTTTATTGGTTAAGAGGGTGTTCTTGGACTTAAAACTACTCATTACTCTGGGGGAAAATTGTTCATACGTATTGGCAGTCTAAGTGGAACCAAACACTTCCTCTGGATCCCATTTCAGTCTATTCTTTCATCGAATATTTTTATGGGGAGTGTCCTCGGCCCCGTCCTGTGTCACGAATATCATCGGAGTAATCGATCCCACGTGTCATGTAAATACTTTGTGTAGGGTCGATCCACTAAGGCCATATGCCTAGCTGTCCTCTCACTTTTTATTCCGTGGTTAGGAAGATAAGAATGGCAACTGGTCGTGCAAAATGCGTAAGTGCATGCACTTGTGGTGGAGGCTGAGTTAGTCCCCTCCTCTTTTGCTTCCCTTTCCTGCCATTAATTATTGCCATCCTTTTTAAGCCAACACACGATTAGCTAGATGGATGCAAAAAAAAAAAAAAAGAAGCCTTCAGNGATTAGCTAGATGGATGCAAAAAAAAAAAAAAGAAGAAGCCTTGCGAACAACTTTCGCGAGATGATGAGTTTGGCCTTTGAACTAGATGCAATGGTTCGGTTCCATGGACGATCCACAGATTACATATCAGTCGATTTGCGGACCGTGATGGGCAAAAGTAGGTAAAAATAGAGAGCTCGAATTCGGAATCGGGACACTTTGGTCTGCCTGTTCATGAAATATTGTGTATTACAGTGCTAAAAGATTGGTTCGGACTTTAAACTAGATAGGTTGGCCTGGTTCACCGAGAGCGCACGGATTTCATACGGGACCGTTCGCCGATCGTAAAATTAGGTCAAGATAAAAGCCTAAATGAAGAACTAGGGCATTTTGCCCGGGGATCGATCTGTAATTTCCTCATGGGTGTTTCTCGAAATCCGGTGTGCCACAGACTTTTGATAGGGCAATGCCCTATACCAGATGTAGAATTAGCCATGACATAAGTCTACGAGTTTATCATATCACTCGGAAATTCAAAAAGGTAATCAAATGATTTACAGAATACTAAATAAATATAGTCTTCTTCACTTATATATGTTGTTTCTTAATGGAGGAGGAACGACCGTCATTGACCATACTTTATTTATTAACTTTAATATAACATTTTTTCCATTAAATTGTTATATATAATATTATGTTAATTTTACCTATATGATTAATAATATTTTACATAATACATAACACAATACCATGTAGAATGATTTAATGGTAAAGTGAGTATCATATTAAAGCTGATGAATATCATATAATTAGTATATGATGAAATATAGAAGAAAGTTTTTATTAAATTTGAAAAAGGATCAAACGCGTAGTTACAGATTATAAAAACCTAAATCCTCTCACATTAATTATATGCCAATGTGGTCAATGATATTTTGCGTGAGGCATGATACGATGGCATGTTGACTGGTTTAATGGAAAATAAGTCTCATATTAAAATTAATAAATGTCATATAATTAGTATATTATAAAATATTAGTATTAAATTTAAAAAATTATAGCGAGTATCTAATTTATATATTTACCTATTATTAAAACTTAAATTTATTCTTGTTAATTTTACCAATATAATTAATAATATTTTGCGTGACACATGATATAGTGCTGGGTAAAATGATTTGATTAAAAACAGAGTTTCGTATTAAAATTAACAAATGTAATATAATTAGAGTATAATTAAATACTGGTATTAAATTTTAAAAAATAAAGTGTATTTAATGGATGTATTTACCCATTATAAAAACTCAAATTCTCTCCGATTGCGTGTTTGCATTCAGCAAGGCCAGTAATCCGACAGATTTAGAAGATACCCACATGAGCCATAGTATGTTATCGACACGCTCATTACCAAGTCAAACGTGTTCACGAGCCCAGATAACGAACGGTCAAACCCACGTGAAAAACGAGGCCTTGCCATCTCGTCTCGCTTCTCCCTATTCCCCCAAGACTTACAAAGGGCGATTTTTCATTTTTTTTTTCAGGGGAAGATGTTTTTTCGCATTAATATCAGAAGGGCATTCCCGACCCCAAAATTATTATTTACACGATTTGATTAAGTATTTATAGGCTAAGATTTATAGTTTGAACCGTAATTTTATTATTTTAAAATAATATTCCGTAATTATTAGTTAGCGACAATTTAACGTAGAATTTGTTAACTCACACTATTTTTCTCAGGGTTGAGGTCGAGATTCAACTGCCAACAATATGTGAGGAATTGTCTCAAAATGATAATCTTGGATAGAGGTGGTAAATTGTGCCGGCCTAATCTTATCGGGCCGTACTGACATGACACAATAAGATATGGACGGCCTTACTCCGACCCGATAGCTCAATAAAAATTTTGTTTGATCGTAACTTATTTACAATTATAAATAAACTTATAAATAATATCTTTTTTATTTTTTAATAATATCTAATTATATATTAATTTTTTTATTTAAATATTCTTAATCAAGTTATAGTACTAACGTGATCCTGAAAAATTATGAGTTACAGCACAGCTGATAAAACTTCCAGCCCGATAACCATGACCGATTGTGCTGGCGGTGCCAAATTTTGCAGGTCTACTCTTGGAGGGATAATTTTTTATTATTATTATTTCAACAGAAAATCAAATTAGTTGAATGATTGGGCGATAGAGACAGGGGATCTGCTTTTTCCGTGGGTTTCTTTTCAGATGGATCATTGGAAAATGACATTTTATTTTCTTATTATTATATATTGCCGTGTCGCCATTAAATTAGAGGCTAAGAATGACATTTTGTGTGGCTCGTGGAGGTTCGTGTTTCGACGAGGAGGCAATCGAGATGAGACATGAAATTTGTTCATTGAGAATGCTTGTTTAATTTCCAGCCTCTCTCTCTCTCTCTCTTCTCTTCCTTTGCATAGGAGCATATAAAAACCCAACTACCACTACAAAAAATCATTATTTTGGCCAGAATTAATCTTATAAGGTTGATGGTTGATGATGACATAACTAGAGATGTTCAACAGGTCACCAAAATTCATAACCAGACCAAATCACCTCCAAACCGTCTTGTAACTCCTCTTATTAGGTCGAGAGGTGGTCATGAGATAAGTTCAAGAAATAGACTCGTTGAACCGGAACTGACCTGATATGCTTTCTCATTAAATTGACCCAAAATTGTTTGGGGATCGGCCCATAACCATAATTGGGTTGAACCTTTTGCAAAACTGATCCGAATTGTAAAAAAATCTGTTAATTAACGATTGGATTTTATTTGTTTAATTTTAAAATAAAAAATAGAAAATTATTTTAAGTAATTTAAAAAAAAAAAGATAAACTATTCATGATTCAAACCAACATTAACCGTGAACCAACCTGCTTTATGAATGGTTCTAAGGTGCTTTATGCTTTCCTGAACAGTTAGCAGTAATTGGTTCAATCTGTTATACTTAATGTGTCAAACTATAATTGGATCAAATTATTTCCGGTCCATTTTGAACTAGCTTAAAAACAACCTAGAATACCCTTTTAACATATTTAGGTAATATCACACTAAACTATTATTATTATTACTAGATCATTGAGTTTTTCACGGGTTCTTTTGGTATCTTTGAGGTGCATCTGAACTACCTTGGACTCCAAGAACCTATAGTTCCCGACTTGATAAAGTTGGATTTTTTTTAGATTTCGACCTTTTTGCTTAAACCCTAGTGGGAGCATGTAGATAATTAAAAGCGGTTTATTTGACCGAAGCGTTCAATAAAAAAAAAAATCAACTAATCGGTTAGTCATGTAGATGATCATTTTGTTTACAAGAAATTTAAATACAATGATTCGGATGCTGAAATGTTGAGCATCCCTTGCAGTGTTGTTAATAGTTGTGATATTTGCGTGATTTTGTTCCATGAAAGCAACTCACCAAAAGAAAGACGGAATACCATGGCCAGAGAGACCTACTTTACATTTTGGCAATTCACACATTCCCTCTGTGTCTAAAAAAACACCTAAAAGAAAGTTAACGTCTTATTTTTGATACTTTACTTCTGAAGTATAAAGATATTCAAGTAACTTTAATATGTAAATATTTAGAAATTATTGGATCTTAATTAATTAAATTCTAGTTGGTTTGACTATTTTATCGTAAAACTGTTATAATATAACTTTTTTAATTTTATAAAATTTGAATCTAAAATATTATTTAAAAAATATATTTAAGTTAACCTTGCTTTCCCCAGCGGGCAGTGGAGTGCACTTCAACTTTAAGAAAGTAACTTTATGTACATAGATGATATATTTATAATAGTTAAATTTAATAATAAGTTTATTGTAAACTTCAGCAAAAACAATTTGGCTTATCGTGGAATTTGGCAATCAACTTAATTTTTTTAATATAAACATATTGATATTCATAAATTATTGGATCATAATGAATACATTTCAAGTTAGATTGATTTATTAAATGATAAAACTTTCTTAATTTAAGTCTTTTTTTATTTACAAGACTTAAACTTACACCATATCCTCATATTGGGAGGGGCGCGCAGGGCAATTAATCAGTTTATTCTTTTGTATAATACTCTATTAAATTTAACCCCTTACACAAATTTCATGAATCTACCATGTTCAGTCTTCTCCCCTTAATCTGCTCACGAGGTTTTTTTTCTTTTTTCTTTTTCCCTGTGCTCCAACCAGCTAAAATTGGTTAATGGACTCGTAAGCGGTGGCATACGTCCAATTATAAGCCTAAGTTAATAAACTTAACTTTCTTATTCTAGAATTTTTATGGGTATTATCTTCCCAAAAATCCAAATAGTAGGTGGTATATAGGTTACTCATATTTATATATGTTTTTAAAAAATTGGATTAATCTATCTCAACATGTGTCGAATAAGATAATAATAACACGATAGCACAAGTGGGAACTCAATCCATACGGGTAGAAGAGTACTACGGTGAGTGCTTAACAGAAGCACCGGCAACGACGCAGTAGATTGGACCGTGAGAGTTGATGTGATGCTTACCAGGAAAGCTTGAATTCTCAACAATAATAGAATATTTTGGTCGACCAAAAGTTGTTATTGAATGTGTGGGAGGTTGCAGCTGCGTTCGAGGTGGTTTGAGCACAAAATCAAGCTGTTCCTCTGTCGGTCTCGTCACTAACATTACGATTCTCTCTAGTCTGCCTCTGCAACTTTTCTACGGGTGAGATGGATCCGTTTGAAGCTGGTAAAGTTGGAAAAATTACGTCTTGTTTATTATGGTTGCACCAAACGTGTAAAATAAGAGAGAGAGATTGGAAGCATAGTTTTAAAATTCGAGCTAGTCTGACTGATTTGACTGATTCGACATGGAATTAAGTACTCACCTAGTCTAGTTTCCATAAATAATCAAATTACATTTTTAATTAGGTAAGCTCCTATTGAATTAATAGCTTTCCGATCTGACCAGCGAACCCAATTGAACCGATGAGAAAACCGATTAACTTAAATTAAAAAAATAAAAATATATTATAATATATTTATTTTATTTTACTAAACTTATATTTATACTTATATTTTATGTTAAACTTGTCGCTAATATAATGATTATATTGATAGTTTTTATTATAAATTATAGTCAAATTATAATATTACGTCAATTTATTAGTAATATTATATTATTAATATTATTTATTAAATATACAGTTTCACTCATTGAATTTTCGGTTTGATTCATGAACACATACCTTAATCGATTTTTAATCCGATTTGGTTTTAAAAACTATGATTTAATCACATAAACTTCCAATGGATCAATAGACCAAGAGTTAGCATTTTAGGGCATTTCACTACTGGGGAGTATGTCAAGTTCGAAATGACACTCTTGCAACACTCGCTCGATGGATCACTTCTTTTTTCTTCCTTGTTTTGAACCTAGCAGAGGATATGCATGCAGTGATAGTGATAGCGTAGCCTGAATGGAATTATTGAGCCCCTTCTGCCCATTAAATTATCGATTTAGGAGATGGAGAGGTCCGATACATTAATATAATTTTCAAATAAAATTAAAATAATTTCCATGCATTGCTTATCGGTGGGAGCCTCTCGTGCCCTTCTGCTATGCTCTTTTTGCTTGTCCGCTTCTATAATACGGACGTCCTTTCTAACCCAAAAGCTGAACAATGGAGAATTTTTTTTTTGGTGAAATGTAAATAATTTAATATATGATAAAATAGTCAAGTATGATTTTTAAAATAGGATCGGATTAGAAATCGATTAAAATATAAGTTTATAAGTCAGATTGATAGTTCAATGAGTTGAACTACATATTTAACAAATAATGTTATTAATAAATTGATATAATAGTATAAGTTGACAATTGTTTATAAAGAAATTTATAATATGACTATTATATTAATATTAAATTTAACATTAAAAATAAATATAAATTTAGTAAAATAAAATAAGAATATTATAATAGATTTTTTAAAATTTAGGTCAATTCGTTTTTTTACCAATTCAATTGTGTTGGTAAGTCGGATTGGGAACCTGCCAGTTCAAGCAAAGTTAATCACATTTTAATTGCAAATTGGTTAAATCTAGAAATCAGATTGAGTGAGTGGCCGATTCTCAGTCAAGTTAGTCGACCTAATTCGATTTTTAGAACTATGTCATGAAGCATAAAATGGATAAAGATAAATATGTTGATTAGTAACAAAACAATGGACATGTAACATAAAGGATTCAAGATCTCGAAAATGGAACCATGGCGAGGACATTTTCTTCGAGAAATTATATTGAAAACGGATATTATCCTACAACATTATTGCAGCCATGTCCTAGCATAGATGTCCAAGCCCAAATCCAACGCCCCATAAGAGAGGAATCATGGTTGTGAATGAACGTAAAAATCTCCTGCTAAGATGAAATCAAATGGGCAGTGAGTGATACATGAGTTAGAACACCAAGTACATGCGGTCGAACTTGAGAGATCCTAAGCAACTCTCCAAGGTAATCCTCTTGCTCACTAGGAAATGTGACAATTGCACATCATAATACTAATAAAATGTGATGCAGAATCCATCCAGGGCACGGTCAATTTAGAATTCGATGAGACGTCCAAAGCAGGGCAGTGTCCCATTTGGTGTGGGGATCTCTCCCTACGCAATTACCAACTACATTTATTGACCTATTAATGATATCTATATAGATATATTGATATTTTATCAGCCTACCGATCGCATTAGTTGAGGTGCTTTGAGGGCACTCCCAAATTAAGAAAAGTTCAATGTATGTGTGAGTTTTATAAATTAAAAAATAAAATTAATAAATTCAATCTAAATTGAATTTTTTGAATCCTTACTTTTAAGATATTACATATAAAAATCATAAAAAAATCAAAATAATATAATGTTTTTGTTAGGTTTTGTCGCTATTTTTACTTCGTCGATTGTATCACCAATTATTGTGACGTACTCCTTCCCAACCGCGTGGAGCCATCACCACCTTGTAACAGTTTCGACACATGAAACATGTGGTTCACGTGCCCAAAAAACTGCCGAAAATATCGGGAAACAAGCGCCCACGTGTTGTTGTTGACGGCCGTCGATGGAGTTTTATGAAAATCTTCTGGAACGGTTAGCCGTCAAAATTTATTAGTATGTATAACTGCTCATTACCCATCTAAGTAATCCGTAGAACAGTACAACAATTGAACTGGAAATTCTTTGAACCTCTTCCCTGCCAACCTCTTCAGTCAAATGTTCTAAATGCTGAGAAATTATGTTAGGGGAGTTTTATTTTTTAAATAAATTGATCTTAACTTAAATATAAATAGATTATATTTTAATATATTTTAAAATGATTTCAACCTAAAAACAAGAAGTATCGTAGAAAAAATACAAATGATAAATCTCCCGAGTTTCTTACTTTATAAGGGAAAAATGTACTATTTATCTCATTAATAAGAATTAGAATATATGATAATAATTATTCGTGTTGAGATGAAATATGTATCTATCATATTAATTTTTGAAAATGAAAGATAAAATTGCTTTCTTACATTGAATCCAACATTTTAAATTAATTATTTATTC
>CXYZ01001682.1:14928-29604 GCA_900006705.1 Sonneratia caseolaris
TTAGTATTTTGTGAATAGGGAAAAAATTATTTTGTAAGAACTTTACTATTAGTAAATAATATATAGTTGGTGATTAATTATGATATATCGAAAAATATTTATATTAAATTTTAAAAAAAAGCTAAAATTTGTACGTAATTATTATATGAACAGAAGAAGGGTTATTTAGTTGTAATATTTAATTCAAAATTTTTAACGTTTTCCCCCAATATACTCCAATTACCAAAAAAAGAGAGATGAGTGAAAAAGAAGATAAATAATTTTACTTCAAATCAAATACGCTAAATAGGTTGAGGAAGTTCGTGATTAAGCCGTTCATACCTAAAATTGGTTCTTACAGTTTTTAACTCAATATGTAATCATTCTTATTAAGTTAAGGGCAATTATAAGTTGTCGTTTATAAACATGGATCAAGTGGTAGAGGATGACAGAATTGTCCCCGCACAAAATAATTTATGACATTCGTCGCCTTCCTTTTTTAATAAAAAATTTCAACCGACAAACTGTGTCACTCGTTTTGCCACCTATATGTGCACGTGCTGCAATTCCCTCGCCCACATGCCAACTGCGACCCTGAGCTTAGCTCCCCCTGTCACAGCATAGTAGTAGCCAATGAAATCGCGGCACGTTGGGAGTCGAGTTGTTCGACACCTTCCACGGACGGACAACCCCCGAGCAGTTGTGCCTAACTCCCGTACACGGACATGTAAATTTGATTCAGAATTAATTAAAGTTGAATTTATTATACCATAATGGAACCAATTTTCTAATTAACTAAGTTATAATTGACTTTTACATATTTAAGAGTCACAAATAATTTTTATCAAATATGTAATAAATATTTTCATATAACAATCTAAAATAAGTAGACTATTTACGGATTACATCTCATGATAATCTACTAACATGCTTTGTGAGCTAAATGTGTTGAAAATGGGGTAATTAAGACAGTCGTGTAGGACAAAAATACCCTTAGAAATAGCTTTCACAAGCGAAAAGGGGAAATTTGTAATTTTCCATGGAGGAAAAGGGAAGAAAAATCAAAGGTAAATAGTGCTTAGAGAAGGGAAATCTGGTTTTGTGATTTCACTATAGACTACTCTTTTGGAAACCAATGGGTTTTTCATGGGGATATGCATGGATAGATAGGGTGCTAGTAGAGAGGAAAATTTCAACCAAATTTAGCTAAGGTTTGAGTAGAGACTTTAGAAATTAGTCGATTTTAATTATGATATAAAGATATATGAATTTATGCTGAAATTAAAACCGTCTCGTATGATGAATTTTAATTATTCATAACTTATTGTTCGAACTCCTATTTTTGTTCTATTGAATTCTTGACCCGATGAATTTTTATTGAACAAACTAATTATGTATACCCATAGACTTTATCATATTAAAAAATTTAAATAATGTGTGGTTGCTTAATAAAAAAAGTCAAATGTATAAAATATAAGTGAATTATAATATATAAAATCTTGATAAATAATTACTTTAAATTAACAAAACTGTGAAAATAACTAGCAGTTTTGATTATTTTTCATTAATTATATGTAGGAAAATAATGAATTTATTCCAATAGGGTACTCAAAATGTGCGTTCATTTTGACACTCAACAGCGTATAAGTTTGAATCCAAAGCTTTGGAATCAATTGTACACTGAAAGAGAGTCGAAATGCCATGGAAGTTACATAATATCAGAATTGCTCACCACAACTTTCATATTTAAAAAATTAATTAAGGTTCACATGTCTCTTTTGTAAATAATTAATAATAATAATAAAGAAATCAAGGGTACTTGCACCCAAACCAAAGGCGCCCCATACATATCGCACCGCTGCGATGCTGATGCCCTGGCTAACTATATTCACGCGACTGTCTACTTCGTCTCATCTTCCCCTCTGTCTCTCTCTCTCTCTCTCTCTCTCCCCGTGTTTGTGTGTCGGTGTTGAGGTCTCTGCTGCTTGTGCACTCCTCTGCTTCTACATCCACCTTTCCTCGCTCTGCAATCCATCTCCCTTAGTCCTATTGTGTATGTTCCAGCCCCTTATTTGTTGCCGGAGACTACTCTCTCGCCCTTGAGGCCTCGAGTTGCAAGGACTCGGATTCGGAGTGGGTGATCTCTACCCCGGGGAGCAAGCAAGGCTGCATCGGCGTTCTCGGGTTCGGGCATCGGGGGATTCGGATATGGGAGTCATGGGGGTGGAGCCGAGGTCTGCCGCTGCCTGTGTATCCGCCAATATATGCTAGCTGTGGAGACTTGTCGGCGCCATTCTGCGGAGGAGGAGCGCAGCGAGGATTCCTCGCAGCGGACGTGCATGAGGGGTCTGGTGGAAGTGGAGGAGGAGGAGGAGAGGATTTTGTTATGCTCAGAGGAGTGTTCGAGGAGAGGAGTAAGGCGGGATTGCGGTCTTCTTGTCATCCGGAGCAGGGGCAGATGGGGCAAATGTGGATGATTTTGAGCTGAGCCCTTCCTGTTCTGCAGTCTTCCTGGTGATATCTGGAAAGTTGAATCTTTGGGTTTATTTGGAAGTTTCAATCTCTCTGGGTACTTCGGAGTCAGAGGTTGGAAATTCTGCAGGGCAGAAAAGTAAGAAGATGCAGCAGGATCAGAGAAAGAAGGTGACTTCGTTTACATGATTTCTAGACGCCCTTGATCCTTGAGCTTTCAGTGAATTGTGCCTAATCCAAATCTCGGGATGTAAATTTCTCGTCACCCATTTCTTCTCGTGTTTATACTCAAGGCCCTTTGAAGACCGCGCATTTATACTTCAAATCAATTTCAAGGATGGGGTCTTGTCCTTTAGATCTTATCCTGGGTCGGATTTTATGTTCCTTCCCCCCTTCAAGGATTTCTTTCAGATCAGGAATTATTCAATGGAGCTGGGTGCGATCCATTTGTATGGGTTCTTTTCTTAAAAAAACAGCGGTTCAAAGGAACAAACAGTTCATCCTCAAACAAAAGATATCTTCTGGGATTTAAATTTTATACAGTAAAATAGTAACTCGAGTATATTAGGAAGAACGAAATATTTGGTTATGGACAATCGGTGAGTTTTGTCGAATTATGCATGATTTTTCCTTTTTTGACGCAAGTGTAGTTTCCTTAAAGAGTCAATGGCCTTCGTAGGCTGGGAAAAATACATAATTTTTCATTTTCCTCTCCTCCTTTATGTTTTCATGCTTTCATTTATTAATCTCCTCGGATGTTAAAGTTTTCATTTTTTGTGCGTTGCAGATTGAATTGTATAGGAGCATATTTGTTGCAATTTTCTCTTCGTGGAAATGGATTTTACCGTCATATATTATGCTGTGGCCATTTCATAAAATAAATTCTTTATATGTTCGATCTCACCAGATGCCATGTTTACCCGCTCTCAGTTCCCTTGGAATATATTCTTCTTCTATATGTCCAGTTCAGTTGCTCACCTTGCCATGTCTGGAAATTTTCTGGGTCAACAAATTTTTTACCCGCTTTGAGTGAGCAATCGATCCGTTAACTTTAGTCAAAAGCATTGGTAATGTTCTTCTAAGCGTCTAGAGAAACAATCTGCATCTCTGTTAGTTCTTCTGCATGTTCTCTTATTTCAATATCATAATCCATCTTTTTCCTTACTGAAGAAGCTTCTTGGATGGATACTCTTTTGCTGTTCGGGGTTTCTGATTACAAACTCCTTAGTTCAGGTCTCAGGGTGCCTTGTTGCCTTGTGTCTTTAAACGGTAGTAGATTCTTATTTGGCATCGGCTTAATGTCTTGATCTTAACATTTTTATGCTTGACCCTTGAAAGTGGATCTCCTTGATATGGTCTTATGGATTTTTCTTATGCTGTGATGCTGACTATCCATTTGTGGTAGTTGTGACTCATCTTATGATATCCTATAATGTTCTGTTTGGCAGTTTGGCTGTCTGTAATTGCTGTCAGGGTCAGGCATATATCATCTAGAGTTCATACTATGTTTTGGATTGTTTTATGCTCATATATAATATTTTCCAGTCATTTGTCTAGTTATTTGAAGTTGCATGCAGTTTGTAATTCTGTAGCTTCATTTCAGTGCCTTTCAAGGTAAAAGTATTTTTCTTCCCTTTTTGTCTCTTATACTGAAAGAATTTCGCTTTGCCACAGAGTTCCGCGGAGATGGACTTCTTCTCTGAATATGGTGATGCCAATAGGTACAAGATTCAAGAAGTCATTGGCAAGGGCAGCTATGGGGTTGTTTGCTCGGCCATTGACACTCATACTGGTGAAAAGGTAGCAATAAAGAAAATACATAACATATTTGAACACATCTCTGATGCTGCTCGAATTCTCCGCGAAATAAAGCTATTGAGACTTCTAAGGCACCCTGACATTGTTGAAATTAAGCATATCATGTTACCGCCATCAAGAAGGGATTTCAAAGATATTTATGTTGTTTTTGAGCTCATGGAGTCAGATCTTCACCAAGTCATTAAAGCTAATGATGACTTAACGAGAGAGCACTACCAGTTCTTTCTTTACCAGCTTCTTCGCTCTCTGAAGTATATCCATACAGGTAATCACTTTACCTGTCAATTATAGGATACTTGATCTATTTTAGATCTTCCATCTCTTATATTTACCAAAGGCACTCCCTCAATCATCTCTGTATATTTCTGTCATTGATCTTCTTACTGTCAGTTCTTTCGATTCTGTCACGTAATCTTTTAACCTGAAAATGAGCTAGTCTAACAGTTGCATATTTGGATGCAGCAAACGNAATCTTTTAACCTGAAAATGAGCTAGTCTAACGGTTGCATATTTTGATGCAGCAAATGTCTATCACCGAGATCTCAAACCAAAAAATATATTGGCAAATGCAAACTGCAAACTCAAAATATGTGATTTTGGGTTAGCAAGGGTTGCTTTCAGTGACATGCCCACCACAATTTTCTGGACTGTATGTAGATCCATGGCTTCTCTGCTCTTTTGCTTGCTTGCAGATGGCTTTGTGTTCGCACCTGAGTTATGATATGAATATTAATATTCCTTATTTTTTGATTTGATACAGGATTATGTTGCCACAAGATGGTACAGAGCTCCAGAGCTGTGTGGCTCATTTTTCTCCAAGGTATAAAATTAGTCTATTCTCTGATACATGCTTCATAACTTCTTTATGCTAGATTACAAGATTTTGGTTTGGTTGATCAAAGATTTCAGCTTTCCATGCGTTCTATTTCCTGGTTGATTTACTTCATTGTTGTGAATAAATGCAGTACACCCCTGCAATCGATATATGGAGTATAGGTTGCATCTTCGCTGAGGTTCTAACAGGAAAGCCTCTATTTCCTGGAAAAAATGTTGTTCATCAGCTCGATCTAATTACCGATCTTCTTGGAACACCGTCTCTGGATACCATTTCACGGGTAGAGAAATCAACTCTACTTGCACTATTTTGTTCTATGCCAACACGAAATTGTATCTATTCACCTCTAATTTTGATGTCAACTTTTTGAATTGCTCTCAGGTTCGAAATGAAAAGGCTAGGAGATACTTGACCAACATGAGGAAGAAGCAACCCATTCCATTTGAGCAGAAGTTTCCAAATGCAGACCCTTTAGCTCTCCGACTGCTGGAGAAGCTTCTTGCTTTTGACCCCAAAGACCGCCCTACGGCCAAAGAGGTCTGTCTTGCTAGATAATTTCTTTTTCAGTTGGTCACTTGGGTGGATGCCAACTCTATTCTTGTGGGTTGGATGAGAATACACTTTCCATTCTCTTGTTGGTAGTGCTAAATATATATTTCTTATATTTACTGCTGTTTCAGGCACTAGCTCATCCGTATTTCAAGGGGATAGCCAAAGTAGAGAGGGAACCTTCATGCCAGCCTATTACAAAAATGGAATTCGAGTTTGAAAGGCAAAGAGTGACAAAAGAGGATATAAGAGAGCTTATCTTCCGAGAAATACTGGAGTATCACCCTCAACTACTGAAGGACTATATCAATGGTGCTGAGAAAACTAATTTTCTTTATCCAAGGTTGCGGCTTTTCCATTTATCTTAGTGTGTCTAATCTTGAGGCCCCTATTTTGTTTATTCAATTGCCTGAACTTTATGGCACAACTTTTATTTCAGTGCTGTGGACCAATTCAGAAAGCAATTTGCTCATCTTGAGGAAAATGGTGGTAAAAGTGGGCCAGTAATTCCGCTAGAAAGAAAGCATGCATCCCTGCCAAGGTAACGCATGTACTGGTTTCCCAATTCAGTTCTCCAGTGCTCTTATCATGCATGTTCTATTACTATGATCAGCAATAGCTCTTCAGCTATGATTTTTGAAAATTCTGCATTGTTGGACAATTACCATGTGTTCCTTAACATGCAGATCTACTATTGTTCACTCCAAACCCATTCCACCCAATCAACCAACCCCAGTAGAGATGTACGGTAATAGCTCCAGAGACCCAGAAGTAACTTCCATGTATCAATTCCAGAACTTGCATGCCACTCAGAGAATTCCAGTTGGTATATAGTTGTCGATCTACTCCTACTTATAAAATTTGTGTCTTTTGTCTGTTTGGGCCATAAGCCTCCTATGGATTTCTTATTCGGTTTTTTGATACACAGCAAGACCTGGAAGAGTTGTGGGGCCTGTTGTCCCCTATGAGAGTGGGACTACCGTGAAGGATGCCTACAATCCAAGAGCAGTAATGAGGAGCACAGGCCTCCCACCTCAATCTCTCCCTCCATATTATTACCAGACTCCTTCCACAGTAAAGCAAGAGAGGCAGGAAAAGAGAATGGATCATGAGAGGGACTCCTCCTCAGCCCTACGGCAGGTGAAACAGGTGCCACAACATAATGGGATAGCAGCCTCCAAATTAGCACCGGAGGTGGCCATCAATATCGACACCAACCCATTCTGCATGACTAGAGTCACTGCAGGTAAGCTTGAGAGCTGTAATGACCGGATCGTGATTGATGCAAACTTCTTGCAGGCAAAGGTGGCTCAGTTCAGTGGGCATGGTGCAGCAGCAGCTGCAGCTGCTGCTGCTGATGCTCACAGGAAGGTCGGAGCTGTACAGTATGGTATGACAAGAATGTACTAGCTAGTATAGAATATGAAGGGCAGTAGTAGTGAAAGCAGAGTAGTTTTTTCTTCTGCTTTTTCTTATCTTTTTTCCAAGCCTTCATAGAAACCGAACATTATCCATGTCGAGAAGGAAGCTGGTCCATGCCCTGAAAATACGTATGGATTATTATTAGAAATCCGATTTGCTTATATGGTGTATAAAGGGGAGAGAGATCTCGTGTTTTTCCTCTGGGGAGCAGCTTTCTCAAGTTGGACAGTAAACAACCTGCCTTTGGTGACTTCTCTGGCTCTGACTCCTGCTCCCGCTCTATGACATACCTGAGGCATGAAGTACTGAAGAATTGGAATATATGGTGGAAGAAAGTTCTCTGTGAAAATAGCAAAGTTCATCTTGCGGAAGCTTAAGATCACCCCCTTTTCATTCTTCAAATAATTAAGTCAATAGTCATGATTTCTCGGAACGCTGCACTTACTGTTCAGCAGCCTGATTCAAAACAGCCTGAGAATGTACGGTGGCACGATGAACTCATTCAGGCTTCCGAGGCTGTATCTGATCCTTGGCTTCTGTGTTGCTCGCGCATAAAAACTGATATAACCGTCAGTTAAGAAATACTTCCTATCCTCTCCCTTAATCAACATTATTAAGACATTCTGTCATCAGTTAAGATGTTTGCCCAAGTTGCCTTGAAAGTAGAGTTGTTAAAACGAGTGGTTTGTGTTGCTTTAAAATAGATATCGAACCATTTGATTTATTACGGTTCGGTTCATTTATTTAATGGACTGGTTTGGTCAAATCACGGTTCATACATATATGAGCCGGGTAAAACTATTTATAAGCAGATCGGTNTATTTAATGGACTGGTTTGGTCAAATCACAGTTCATACATATATGAGTCGGGTAAAACTATTTATAAGCAGGTCGATTCATGGTTCAAGCCGGTTTGATATGTGAACCACTTATCTTTATTTTATTTTTTTCCAAAATTTTTAAATGAATATTAATATATATTTTTAAAATTTAAATTGATATAACAAAACCTAACCGCTAATTTTTTGGATTTTGGTGATCTGGGTCAGTTTTGTAATGGTTCCAAGCTGATTTAAAAGAAAATGTGCCGGGTCATTTCCAATTTAACATGCCTACTTCTTAGACACAGCCTATAGCCTCCCATTAACCTAATAAAAGTAATTATGAGCCGGTTCTGGGTCAAATCGGCCCGTTTAACATTTCTGAAGTNTAAACCTCCCATTAACCTAATAAAAGTAATTATGAGCCGATTCTGGGTCAAATCGGCCTGTTTAACATCTCTAACTACCTGGGGCCATCTCTTATTCTTTAAAGCGTGGCACGGTGGCTTATGATCTTGCCGTTGCCTCAGTTTGCTGAAATTCATCATACTGCGCTATGAGCCCCCATTGCAGGCCCAGAGAAGCCAGCACAATTCGAAGATGAGTAGCCTCCCCACCCAGTGGCTATCCTTAAAAGGCGCATGGTTCGACGGGGCCACCGAGCAGCTACTTAAGTGCTCGTCCATTTGTCCAATTCGTCACCAGCTGATGCAACGTGGGAGCTCCTTCATGACCATCAGCTGCGTTTTCCACAGTGCAACCTTCTGAACAAGGTTGTTTGAAGGAGTCGGAGCCATGATATAGTTTAGGAACTCAACCTACAAAAATAAATAAATAAATTGTAATGGACCCATTTGTAACAAATTTAGAGAAAAGGAAGTTCATGGAAATTAGAGGGGCTTAGGTTGTAAATTGGCCGAGGAAGGTTGCTCATGGCGGTCGTGGTTGACTCCATTCAGCCCAGGCTTGAGTATTGTAATGGATACATGCCATAAATGAATTGACTTCTCTCTCCCCCGTCTCCTGCGCTCTATTTTCCCTCTTTTCTCCCTCCTGCTCTGGATTTCTTCTTCTTTGCCTCTCTTCTTCTCGATATTTTGTTTTCTTTGACTCGAACCATTACAATGAGTATCACAAATTGCGATTCACATTGCTAGTAGCTGCAAAAAGAGATGGAGTCAAGTTTCTCTCCAGATTTCCTTC
Source organism: Sonneratia caseolaris (assembly GCA_900006705.1). NCBI lineage: Eukaryota > Viridiplantae > Streptophyta > Magnoliopsida > Myrtales > Lythraceae > Sonneratia > Sonneratia caseolaris. Next base: position 24,028 of record CXYZ01001682.1, read on the forward strand.
TAGTAGCTGCAAAATAACTTTGGCATCGAGTTCTATAATGAGAGATTGAATTCCAAGCTCTTCAGCCGACATTAATCCATCCCAAGACCCCAAAATTCAGCTATCACTCTTAGGTCGATCGTAGGTTGCAACTAAATCCACGAACCCAATTGCTGTCTTCTCCTCGAATGACTCCTCCTGCTCCAGCCTTGTTCCAGCTGATGCAGATGGACCCATCCGCGTTCAATTTCATCCACCCTCTCATGGGGGTCGGGGTGCAATGAACTTCCACAAGGGTGGAGCTTCTTGTCTCCTCTTGCTCTCAAGGTTAACTAAAACTCTCCTGCTTTGCGTATGCACTGAAGATGGTGGGCTTCACTTGGTTCTTCATTTCTAAACAATCTGTCGTTCCTCTCCTTACACAACATCCATATGGCCAAAGGGAACAGGACAGTCTAGTGGACGCCACTTGAATGCTTCTCATATATGCCTCACAATTGACCTGCAACCATTCTTTAATTGACAAAGAAATAGAAGCTCGCTTGGAGCTCGGTCCTTCAAGTTTGCTCCACATGGCCACAGCCTGAGGGCACTTCCTCACTGTATGGTCGATATCCCCTTGCAGTAAAGGACAAAGGGGACATTCAGCCGGCACATCCAAACCCCTGTGGTGTAGGCGCGAGGACGTAGGAGCTTTTCCATGGCAGCTCAGCCAGATGAACATCTGGATGCGCGGATAAGTCTGGCTTCTCAAGATCCAACCCCACGAATTATTCTCCCCTTGGGGTCTTCTTCCGCACGCTAGGGCGGAAGCTGATTTTGTCCGGAACATTCCATTCATCGAGTAGTGCCAGATAGTTCTGTCCTCCTCATGTGCAAAGATACTTCTCGGGGAACTCTTTATGAGGTTTCTCACTTCCGTCGGGATCTGCAATGAGATTTCATTAAAGTCCCATTGTCCATCAGCAGAAAAAACAGAATTTACAATCATTGATGCTTCCTGGTCAAGTAAGGGTCCCGAGATTAGGTGCCCAAGTTGCTGACCTGGTCCCCAACCCCAATGGTCAAACCAAAAGTTTACAGATCGGCCTGCACCTAACACACGCCGACTCCCTTTCGCAAGTACTTGTGCGCCATCCTGCAATGCTACCCGATTTAAGTTGGTCCCGTTGGAATACGGTTGCCTATTTTCTCTGTATAAGCCTCTAAGAGGGATGATTATCTTCTTTAGCCCTCCATGCCAAGAAGCTGCCCAACGAGGCAAGATTTCTCTCTCTTGTTCTATCGATTCCTGGAAACTCTGTAGACGAATCGGTGACTCTGTAATAATATTTTTTTTGGCTTGTTTTTTCTATTATCTCGCCTTTTACTAAAGAATGCCGTGTGCTCGCCGATTTGGACGGCATAATACAACAACGATTTCCCGCCGTTGACTGACTCAAACGAAGACCAATTCAGAGAAGAACCTTATTTTAGAGGCCTCGCTGATGGTGATCCATAGGAGTGGGATAAGGTGCTTAAGCTCTCCAGGAGGAGGAGGACGAAGCGAAGAAGAAGAAGACAGATGGTTTTCAACTACTTCTCCTTCATCCCTGGCGACCCTGACGCTCGGCCTGGGTCTCCTCATCACTTCTTCTCTCAGATCTCATCGGCCTCGTCTTCTCCGGATGCGTCTTGCGGCAACTGCATCGGCCGTTTCAGCCCCAGCGTCGCTTCCACGCACCGCCGGCATTTGCCTATCCCCGGTCTCCAGAATCGGGACCCTGTCAGGTTCTTCACTCAACCCTTCCCCATTGGCTTGTGTAATCGGGAAGCTTTAAGACGGAGCCGTGAAGTTGAAGATGAAGCAGACGATGAAGTTGGAGAGGCACTACCTGATCGTAACTATGCAGGTTCTCCGACTAATCAGATTCAGAGGAGGGTTAGATGCTTTTATACCTTTCACTAAATATGAGATCACTGCAAGAATAGAAGGGGATTGTTCCTTTTCACCATTGCTATGAAGCAGGTGGCGAAATTCTGGAGCAATCAAGACGGTCCGTTATCTGCAAATTGCTCGACCCTGAACTTTAGCTCGTTGAAACTATGTGACGATAATAAATCCCGTGCTTCTATCTGCGGATGAGTTTTGTTCGGTTTTCCCTGTTAAAGAAAGACGGGCCTCCACCTTCGTTTGGGCACTGGCTAGTCCTTGGCCAGTGATTGTGAATCATCGTCTGCACGGTTCTTGGCTCTGGCTCACTCACTGGGGTACAGTGTGCGCCTGTTCGTTGGTGTTGTTGGGAGATGGGGGTGATGACACAGTTTAGTTTTACTTGCATGTCAATTCCATTTTTAATGGATTTGATCTTCGTGTTTAAATCTTACGCCGGTCAAATTTTATGATATCTTTTTCTTCAAGGATTTTTCCGATGAGGGATTATTCAATGGCGCTGGCTGCATCAATTTTTATATTGTTATAAAAAAAACCTTCATTTTTTCAAACAAAAGATTTCCTTTTGGATTTAAACTTTTAAGGGCAAATTACACAAAGAAAAAAGCAAGTAGCAAGTGTGGTAAATGCTCTTTCTGTCTGTTTTTCTGTAATTGCCATTAGCATCAGAGCATATACCAACTAGAGTTCATACTTTTGAATGGTTCTATGCTTCAGTACAGTATTTTTCCTATCGTTTTGTCTGGCTATTTGAAGTCGCATCAACTTTATAGTTCTTGAGATTCTTTGTTCCGCAATTGGAGGCAAAAATTTTATTTGTCGCCTATTATGCTGAAAGAATTTCTCTTTGCTGCAGAGTTCCTTGGTGGACTTCTTCTCTGAATATGGTGATGCCAATAGGTACAAGATTCAAGAAGTCATTGGTAAGGGCAGTTATGGTGTTGTTTGCGCGGCCATTGACACTCATACAGGTGAAAAGGTAGCGATAAAGAAAATATATGACATATTTGAGCACATCTCTGATGCTGTTCAAACTCTCCGTGAAATAAAGCTGTTGAGACTTCTAAGGCACCCTGACATCGTCGAAATTAAGCATATCATATTACCGCCATGGAGAAGGGATTTCAAAGATATTTATGTCGTTTTTGAGCTCATGGAGTCAGATCTTCACCAAGTCATCAAAGCTAATGCTGGCTTAACGGGAGAGCACCACCAGTTCTTTCTTTACCAGCTTCTTCGCGCTCTGAAGTATATCCACACAGGTAATCGCCATGCCTGTCAGTTATAGGACACTTGATCTATTTTAGACCTTCCATATTTTATACGTACCAAAGGCACTCCCTCAATCAGCTCTACATATTTCTGTCATTGATCTTCTTACTGTCAGTTCTTTCATTTCTGTCACGTAATCTTTTAACCTGACAATGAGCTAGTCTCATGGTTACACATTTGGATGCAGCAAAGGTCTATCATCGATGTCTCAAACCAAAAAATATATTGGCAAATGCAGACTGCAAACTCAAAATATGTGATTTTGGGTTAGCAAGGGTTGGTTTCAGTGACACACCCGCCGCAATTTTCTGGACAGTATGTAGATTCATGTCCTTCTTACTGCTGTTTTGCTTGCTTGCAGATGATTTTAAGTGTACATCTGAATGATAATGTGAATATCGATGGTTCTTATTTTTTGATTGGATGCAGGATTATGTTTCCTCAAGATGCTATAGAGCTCCAGAGCTGTGTGGGTCATTTTTCTCGAAGGTATAGAATTAGTCCATCCTCTATTACAGGCTTTGCTGCCTCTATCTGATAGATTAGAAGATCTTGATTTGGTTAGTTGATGATTTCAGCCAAACACACGTACTACTTCCTGGCTATTTTACTTCATTGTCATCAATGCGTGCAGTACACTCCTGCAATCGACATGTGGAGTGTAGGTTGCATCTTTGCCGAGGTTATGATGGGAAAACCTCTGTTTCCTGGAAAGAGTGTGGTTCATCAGCTCGATCTGATGACCGATCTTCTTGGAACGCCATCCCCAGATACCATCTCACGGGTAGAGAAATCAACTCAACGTGCACTATTTTTTTTCTATGCCAACACAGGAGTATATCTATTCACCACTGAATTTGATGTCAACCCTTTGTATCGCTCTCAGGTCCGAAATGAAACGGCTAGGAGATACTTGACTAGCATGAAGAAAAAGCAGCCCGTTCCATTTGAGCAGAAGTTTCCAAATGCAGACCCTTTAGCTCTTCAACTGCTGGAGAAGCTCCTTGCTTTTGATCGCAGAGACCGCCCCACTGCTGAAGAGGTCTGTCTTGGTAACATAATTTGTTGTTGACTGAGATTATATCGGAGAGTGACGCCGATCTTGCAAATTGAATATGAGAACATGATTTCGATTCTCTTGTTGGTAGTGCTAAATATGTCTTTGTTTACATCGTCGCTGTATTCAGGCACTTGCTCATCCATACTTCAAAGGGCTAGCCAAGGTGGAGAGTGAACCTGCATGCCTGCCAATTTCAAAGATGGAATTCGAGTTTGAAAGACGAAGGGTGACAGCGACGGACATGAGAGAGCTCATCTTCCGAGAAATGCTGGAATATCACCCTCAACTACTCAAGAGCTACATGAATAGACGTGATTGCAAAACGTAATAATGTTCACTAGGGACCGAAATGTAACGAGTATAAGAAGAGTGAGGGAGGTAATTGTAGGATGGAAGATTCTGCTGCAAGCCGTAAGACCATATTTGGGTTTGAAGGCGAATTGAGTGCGTTATGACTTGTAGTTTTCTCGCCGGAAAAAAACTCTCTGTCGATGTCGTAAAAGATATGCACTGTCATCCGGGTCTTCTCTGTCCTNCCGGCCCGGTCCGGTTTTAAAAACTATAGTTAATCCAATTGCATTGCAAATGCGGTTAGCTCTAATTGAACTGGTCGGTTCTGGGTTGGACCTACGAACCCAATTGAACCGATAAAAAACTTGCAAACTTAAAATTAGTATAATAGTTATATTAAGTATTTTTATTATAAATTATTATCGAATTATGATATTATCTCAATTTATTAATAATATTATACTATTAATATTACTTATTAAATATGCAGTTTGATTTATTGAACTATAGTATGACCCATAAACCTATGCTTTGATCAGTTCCCGATCCGGTCCGGTTTTAAAGATTATGATATTGAGGATAGGATTTTCATTGGGAGGGTGAACCATAATGCATCCGGAAAGAGCAGGATGGAGTAATGCTTTGGAGGATCAGAGGTCTCCTAGATGAGAATGGTATCATCCTACTAAATTCACCTCCTTATTTATTGTTATTCTTGTTATTAGGGTGTTGAGGGTTGAAATTCCAATATTATAAAATAGATTCTTGCGATTATATAAATCGGTTAACTATCGACGTGTATATATATATAATTTATTGAATTATTTTTCATTGGATCTATTTTTAAACTTAACCTAATTTGACCTACCTAACTCAATTGAGTTGGCTCATCGAAATTTTTGAATAGAGAAAATTTATATTAAGAAAATTATATCATAATAGATCGATTGAATTTCAATATGCATTAGTTAAAGTTTATTAGAATTAGAATTCCATATGAAAAAAAAAAGAATGGAAATTAAGCTAAGTGGGTGTTTTAAAA
>CXYZ01001682.1:31137-60214 GCA_900006705.1 Sonneratia caseolaris
TACTTCTACTTCATCGCCGACGATGATTACTTTGTCGGCGCTCGGCCTGGCTCTCCTCATCCCTTCTTCTCCCTGATCTCATCAGCCTCGTCTTCTCCCGATGTGTTGAGCAACTGTATCGGCGGTTTCGCCACCGGAGTCGCTTCCGCCCACCGCCGGTGTTTGTCCACCCTCGTGCTCCACCGTCCGGCGCGTGCCAGGTTGTTAACCCCCTTTCTTCCTCTGTTCTTCTTATTTGCTCTTGCATTTGGAGAGTTTTAACCGAGCCGTGCAGGGTTGAAGATGAAGTAGGAGAGCCATCACGTGATCGTAATTATGCAGGGTATCCGGCTAATCAGACTCCGAGGCGGGTTAGATGCTCTTACCCCCTTTGCCTATATCTGATCGTTGCATGATTAGTTTCACCATCGCTGTGAAGCAGATCGCCATATTCCAGTGAAGTCACGATGATCTGTTGTCCGCAAATTGTTTGATCTCTTTGAGTTCTTTGATGAAATCAGCAAATTGATATATTTGGACTGATTAACTGCTAATTTCCTTTCCAAAAAAATGCTAAATTCAGGCTGAAACTATGTGGGAGATAAATGCCATGCTTCTTTTATCTGTGGATGAATGTTGTTTGTTTTTGCTGGGTAAAAAAGTCACGCTGTTCCTTTGCCTATCTAATGCTTTACCATCGTATCCTTTTCTATCATAGGGTTCTTCAGACGTTGGCTCACTTTTTGGCAGAGTGGGGGGAATGGCAGCTGACATTCTGGACACATTTGGTAGTTCTGCTGTTATGTTAAGGGCGACTAACAAAACCCATCGAATTAGCATTTTGGCTTTTGAAGTTGCAAATACAGTTGTAAGAGGTGCCAAACTTATGGAATCCCTCTCAGAGAAAAATATCAGGCATTTGAAAGATGTTGTGCTTCCTTCAAAAGGTGTGCAAGTTCTAGTATCTGGAGATATGGATGAACTTCTGAAAGTTGCTGCTCTGGATAAGAGGTGGGTAGTTGGCTGGCTCCTAATTAAGTATGTGAACTTTGTGCAGTCAGCGGAGTTGGATATATACCTTTCATGCATTTTCTTTTTCTCAATGATGACAGAGAAGAACTAAAGGTGTTCATGGGTGAGGTTGTCCGGTTTGGAAATCTTTGCAAAGATACTCAGTGGCACAATTTGGACCGCTATTTTGACAAGTAACTTACCTTGGGTGTAGCCAATTTAGTCTACACATGTTCCCTCAATTAGATGCCGTGGTAATGTTTCTTGCTGCATGTGTGCTACTTAGGTCGCTTTCTCAACCGCAAAAAAAGCAGTCAGAAGTAAAAGAATATATGCTGATGCAGCAACTGATGTGTATGACCCAGTATACTGCTGTGAGTATTTCTAATGATCAGACTGTCTTTCTTTTTTAATCAATACAGTGACCTAGAAGAACCTGCCACAGTTTATTACTAGCTATCTTCCGAGTTTTAAGAAATATCTTGCTCTACTCTGCATTATCTCCTATCCAAGTGGAGCATGTATTGGTAATATGAAGAAGTTACTGTCCCTGCAAATTGAACTACTAGTTTTGGACAGTTAACATTGTCTGAAATTATGAACTTTTTCATTATTTCTGATTATGCAGCTCCTGAAAATGTCACTTCATATTGGCCAAAATTCCCTTCATGTTTATTTTGAGAGTTTGAAAGGGATAATGCTTTCTTTTGGTTACTGCTTATCAGAATACTTCTGATTTCAGCCTGGACAAAGGAATAACTAGGCATTCCTGTTTTGGTGCAGGAGCTGTATTACAAGTTCCATGAAATAGATAGTCTTGAGCAACATTATTTGCACAAGGTAGATGACTATGACAGCTCAAATGCTAGTGACAGAGGTAAATTCTGGCTCAGGATATCATTTCCATGGCATCTAGTTGACAGAACAGTGCTCTACCAACTATTGGGATGTGTCAATTTTAGGATGCTTCTGTTACAGCCTAGACACATCTCATTGAAGGGAGAGGAAGGGAAGATAAGGGAGGGGGATACTAACTTCATTGTGATACACCTTAGCTAAGAGGATCGGAAGAGAAATGCTAACCTCTGTTGGATATAACTTGGTAACAAAGAGGATGGACTATGAAACTCCGAAAAAGTGCATTTGACCATCTTCCCTTTTATATAGTCTTATCAGCACAAAGGGGTAAAATATATAAACTAATTTTATTTCCATTAACCTTCTCTCTTAGGGTGAAAGAAATAGTGCTTGTGGAAGTGATTTTTGCTTCAGTTCCCTAATCCTCTTTTAAAATGGTGTACCCGAACAAGAGGAGAAAATCCCATTTTTAAGTATAAAACATTCCATAAGATGATTTCTGTATCACTGGGAACGTCTTGCTCTCTTTATTTTTCAGACTGTAGTAGTCACTAGAACGGAGTATTCAACTTTAGTCAAATATTTTTTTTCCATTGCCATCGGTTATATTCTATGCTATTATGGACTATATGGTTAATATATTGTAGCTCAATCAACAGTATGGTGCTGCTTAACCTGCTTTTAGGATGTTTTCCAACTTGAAGGTTCTTATATTACAAATTAGGTAGAGATAATTGTTATTTGTCTCTGTGTTTTCAAGATCCTATTGTCTGTCTTTTGATGTTCTTTTGCTTACTGATTATTGTTCATCTATATCACATATTGCAGACAAAGATAGCCTTTCATTCTTGAGAGCTGACCTAAGGGCCCAAAGGAAGCTTGCCAAGTGTTTGAAGAAGAAATCACTGTGGTCAAGGAACCTTGAAGAGGTAGTCTTTTCATCTTTTGTTAATTTATCTGTGACAGACAAAATTTGTTCGTGTTAATGGATGAAGTACCTGGGGATTTTAAAGGTATAACTCAACAATCATGAAAGTAAAAGAGTAAGGGAAGCGCGGAAATGCTGGGGAAAATGGGCTAATCATGAAAATAGCATCTGAAAATTGAAGGCCCAGGCAAAGCTGCTGCGAGATCACAAACAGTACTTTCCAATTAATCCATATAATGAAGAATGGAATCATTTAACAGTGGGTACGTACTAATATTCCAAAATCGAAAGATGTGATTAACCAATATCCTTAGCTTGCGCGCGCTCCCATGAGCTGTATTCATGGTGTCACTCCTGAATATGGAGGCAATTCTGCAGTAATTGGGGTAGTAGAGGATGTGATCACTTCTCATCTCGCCATAAGGAATAGCGATACTTCTAGCAAATAAAATTTTTTTGGGACATTTTGTTTTTTGGAAAATCATGGATTTCTGACAAAAAAATGATTTTTGGAAAAAAATGTGTCATAAATATTTTACGAAGAATTCCCAAAAAACTATTTCTGACAGAAATTTGCAACTGTTTTCCGATGAATTTCTCTCATATGTTCTTTTTTTTCTTTTCATATGGATTCAAAGACAGAAAAAATTTTTGTTTCTAAGTTCATAGGATTTCTTTGTATAAATATTATTGGCAAACCAGACTGACCTGCCTGGAACAGTCTCGTCCTGGCACTGACTGGAACAAACTGGGACTGCTCAAATATGTCATGCATGGTATATCCATTCGGTTAAGGCTGTTTAATTGTCCTTCTTCACTACATCATTTAGTTATTATACCTACGTGACCATTTCAGTTTAAAATATATACTTATTTTTTCTTTTATTTCGTTTTTAAAATTATTCGTCAATGAACTTTTGTTGGAATACAGTAATTTATCTTCTGGCAGAATCTTCAGTAACAGTAATTTCGCATTCTTCATTTTAAAATGATTCTGATAGAGTTATAAAATTCGTTAAAAATCCCTCAGTAAATCAGAGCCAAAATTTTTCTTCAGTAATTTGTTAGGAATCTGCAACAAAGTTATTTCTATAAAAAATCTTTGTTGGAAATAGAGCACTCTATTGCTATATCTTGTAAAGAAAACCTTATAGCCCTTCGAATAGTATTTTGGATTAAAAAGGATGCTGGTATGCCCAAGGAATGGAGGAAGAGGAAATGTAGAGGTATGCAAAGTTCCACTAATGAGAATCAAATTCAAGGTGTCTTTTGTCCTGCCGCATATCTTGGTCCCATGCATAGAACTAATTTTCTTTTACTGCTCAGTTATAACAAAATCTTTGTGCATTCAATATTCCTGGACTTGAAGATGTATTTTTTTGCAATAATTTTTCCTGATGAACTTTGTAATACTGTCTCCATAGGTGGTGGAGAAGCTTGTTGACATTACAATTTTTTTGTGTTTCGAGATTGACAAGGTCTTTAATGTCGCTGGTATGCTTTAATCATGTTATATGACCTCTCTCTCTCTCCTTTTTACTTTGCTTTTGCTGCAAAAGATGTGGGGTGGGGTTGATTTAAATGTCCATACAGGTTTTATTCATGCTCTATCTGATTTTTAGGTGATGGTTAATAGTTCCTAGTTTCACCTTGAAAAGAACCTTGATGGGAAGCTGAGATTGATATATTTTCCCTTGCCTCATTACAGACACCGCACCCCATGAAACACCCCACAACCCCAACCACAAGAAAGAATCCACCTTCATGAGCAAGAAAAAATTAGAAGAAAGAGGAGGAATAGAAAATGATGATTTGTTTAGTCTACAGGCATCATTGCATTGCATCACTGTCTTTAATGCTGTTTCATTGGCCATATATGTTGATCTTACATTGATCCTGGGAGGTTGTAATGCTTTCCTTCCAATTAACATGCAGAATGTGATCTTGCACATGGCAATCTCACCAACCGGAGAACATTGGGCTCTGCTTGTTTGGATTTACATTATGCAACTGTTATAACACATATCAATGCTCTTGTGAGTTTGAGACTTCTCTCTCTCTATTGCTCTAGAACGTTTTGTGAAGCTGACAGATTAGAATAGTCTAGGGAAACAGAAGTACAAAATTGACTATGATCATGCAGATGGCTGCCTTCAGGAATTGTGGAGAAACTATAAAGGCGACAGGTTTAGCGTTTTTCCTTGCAAGACCTGTATGACTGGGTCCAAATAGCTAATATCAGATCCTGAAACTCAACATCTAGGCCTATATTATTGCCATCCTGTAAATGTGAAGGACAATGAATATATCAAGCATCCACAAATGAACCTTTGTGATTGATCTGGTTGTTAGGTTTCTCAGCCAAATTCTATCCCTCCAAGCACAAGAGATGCCTTGTACCAAGGATTGCCAGGTCATGTACGGTCAGCTCTTCGCCAACAGCTATGCAAATTTCGTGTCCAAGAAGATGTATGTGATACCTGGTACTGGCAATTATGATAATTGACTTACTGTCATTTGGCATCTGAAGCTTTTCTTTGAAACGGTGAAAATTTCAGCTTCCCATCTCAGAGATAGAAGAAGCGATGGAAGAGAAGTTGCAGTGGCTCTTGCCAATGGCTGCTAAGACTATAAAGTAAATATCTCTTACAAAATCTAGAATCTAATTCTTAGGTGCTATGGTCGTTATTGCACTTTTCCTGTGTCTAATGTTGGGCAAGCAATTTTTCCTTGATCTTGGTGATTCTAGAGTTCATCACAGCTTCAATTGGACTGGAGAATGGGCAAATTTGATGTAAGTTCAATTTTTATTACATCTTTATCTTCAGCATTGTTAAATCATTAGGGGTGGAAATAAAAAGAAATATGCATTTAGTGAATTCAATTGATTGCAAAATCATGTAAAAGTATGAAATGATCAATTCATAGCTTAATGAAAGCAGGTCAATACATATAAGATATATATATATATATATATTTTTTGGAAAGGTAAATGAATATGATAACCTTCAAAAACATATATGATATTTATTTTATGGTTATTAGCATGTGAAATTCAGCCAATTTTCTTATGAAACATATTCAGGACAAATTCGAACAGGGAATCTGCAGAAGCGATGAGAATAGAGACGCTACACCATGCAGATATCGAGAGTACCAATCAACATATACTCGAATTGCTCCTGTGGCTTCATCATCTTGTTGCCCATTCAAGTGCACATAATGTCAGAGATGGATCTTCAGCCCAGCACTTGGTCTTGTCGTCTCCATCCATGCCCCCTGCCAAGCCCGAAATTGTAATGTTAAACAAAGTAATGAAGCAAACGCTGGCAACAAGCGGGAGTCTGAAACTTGGTGATGCGAAAGCTCAGGTAAGCAAGCGCACTCACAGGCTTGCCACCAGTAGTAGTGATCCCCCAACGTCTGAGGCTAGAAACACATTTCCTGGTGAGGGTCTCTATTTTCCCGTTATCAACTCTGATAGCGATTGGCTCAAAGTGTTGGATATCATCGATGGAGTGGAGTCAATTTGAAGCACAGAAATTGCCCATTTCTTGGCAATCTCTGTTAAAGGCTCATCACACTGCTGCAAAGATATCATAGAGAGATAAATGCGACTGAGCAGTGTGTTAAATAGTTTCTTGTTAAGCTTCCTGGCTGGATCAGAGTTCTACTACGTATACGTCGGTTCGATATGCTTCCTTTGTTATATGCTCTTGATCTGGTTCGAACAGTTACCCGATTACAAGCTACCGCTCCCGTATTTCTTGTTTACGGATTCTGCTCTATTGCCTTGCCTTGCCTTGCCTTGCCTTGTATCATATGTATATATTCGTGATAGAAGCCGGAGTCCTGAATGACTCGTATTTGCTGTCTCTCTTATCTCTGTACTGGCGACTCGATCCTGATCACGGGCCAAAATTCGGGCGATGTTGTTTGATTACTGAGGCGTGTAGGGTATTAGCGTTACAAGCCTAAGACGGCTCAGAGAGATGTGTCCGACGATGTATAGGGTAGATCCAAATGCTAACAAGGAGGAGTGGCCGAGCAAATTTCGGTTGAGTAGTACGGAGACAAAATCTATCAGACAAGAAATTGATTTTGTCATGGTCCATACTTTTTCATTAAATCAATCCTAAATTCTCGTGTATTTGACACGGTGATCGATGGGGGAAGTAAACGAGAGGTATTAAATGAGTTTGGCAGGCATTTTTGGCTGCTCAGTGGGCAGCAAACCAAGTCTGACCTCTTCGTATGGGGGCGGGGGCACAGGCGCACGACACCGGTGCTCAATGCATGTGCTTGCTTTGCTCTACCCTATTTAATTTCCCCAGTGCCACTTTCCATCTCGAAGATTCCATCCCGATCCCGAAACCCAGAAGTCCACACCTTCTCCAATCGTACTAGTCATGAGGGCCGGGATGCTACATTATTCGCGTGTTAATTAATTTTACCTGGAATTCCCATGTCCCCTTCGATGAAGTATTGAGATATACGATCTCATATCGATCAAATAAAGAGGAAGCTGTGAACTCGTAAGAAAATTTAGTACCACCAGTTATCAATTTAAATTTTTAAGCGGAAACGAGTTCGATCCTTGTGAGCTCACGACAAATTCAACATGGTATTAAAATCGGCGGACTTGCACTTTACCCGACCTAAGTTCGGAAGCCCGGCTTGTGGTTAGTTGATGTTAAGCCCGAGTACGGAAGAAAATTACTCGGCTTGTGGCCAGTTGTCCCCCTCGTCCGTGATCAGAAGAAGAATACTTGGCTCATAGACAGTCGTTGAGGGTGGACGTTTAAAAGTACGTGGCAAAGATGGGTGTTGAAAATGTACAATCTCATATCGATCAAGCAGAGTGAAAGTCGTAAACCTATAAGAGGATTGGGTACCACANGAAGCACAGAAATTGCCCATTTCTTGGCAATTCCTGTCGAAGGCTCATCACACTGCTGCAAAGATATCATAGAGAGATAAATGCGACTGAGCAGTGTGTTAAATAGTTTCTTGTTAAGCTTCTTGGCTGGATCGGAGTTCTACTGCGTATACGTCAGTTCAGTATGTTTCCTTTGTTATATGCTCTTGAACTAGTTCGAACAGTTACTGGATTACAAGCTACTGCTCCCGTATTTCTTGTTTACGGATTCTGCTCNTTTCCTTGCAAGACCTGTATGACTGGGTCCAAATAGCTAATATCAGATCCTGAAACTCAACATCTAGGCCTATATTATTGCCATCCTGTAAATGTGAATGACAATGAATATATCAAGCATCCACAAATGAACCTTTGTGATTGATCTGGTTGTTAGGTTTCTCAGCCAAATTCTATCCCTCCAAGCACAAGAGATGCCTTGTACCAAGGATTGCCAGGTCATGTACGGTCAGCTCTTCGCCAACAGCTATGCAAATTTCGTGTCCAAGAAGATGTATGTGATACCTGGTACTGGCAATTATGATAATTGACTTACTGTCATTCGGCATCTGAAGCTTTTCTTTGAAACGGTGAAAATTTCAGCTTCCCATCTCAGAGATAGAAGAAGCGATGGAAGAGAAGTTGCAGTGGCTCTTGCCAATGGCTGCTAAGACTATAAAGTAAATATCTCTTCTCACAAAATCTAGAATCTAATTCTTAGGTGCTATGGTCGTTATTGCACTTTTCCTGTGTCTAATGTTGGGCAAGCAATTTTTCCTTGATCTTGGTGATTCTAGAGTTCATCACAGCTTCAATTGGACTGGAGAATGGGCAAATTTGATGTAAGTTCAATTTTTATTACATCTTTATCTTCAGCATTGTTAAATCATTAGGGGTGGAAATCAAAAGAAATATGCATTTAGTGAATTCAATTGATTGCAAAATCATGTAAAAGTATGAAATGATCAATTCATAGCTTAATGAAAGCAGGTCAATACATATAAGATATATATATATATATATATTTTTTGGAAAGGTAAATGAATATGATAACCTTCAAAAACATATATGATATTTATTTTATGGTTATTAGCATGTGAAATTCAGCCAATTTTCTTATGAAACATATTCAGGACAAATTCGAACAGGGAATCTGCAGAAGCGATGAGAATAGAGACGCTACACCATGCAGATATCGAGAGTACCAATCAACATATACTCGAATTGCTCCTGTGGCTTCATCATCTTGTTGCCCATTCAAGTGCACATAATGTCAGAGATGGATCTTCAGCCCAGCACTTGGTCTTGTCGTCTCCATCCATGCCCCCTGCCAAGCCCGAAATTGTAATGTTAAACAAAGTAATGAAGCAAACGCTGGCAACAAGCGGGAGTCTGAAACTTGGTGATGCGAAAGCTCAGGTAAGCAAGCGCACTCACAGGCTTGCCACCAGTAGTAGTGATCCCCCAACGTCTGAGGCTAGAAACACATTTCCTGGTGAGGGTCTCTATTTTCCAGTTATCAACTCTGATAGCGATTGGCTCAAGGTGTTGGATATCATCGATGGAGTGGAGTCAATTTGAAGCACAGAAATTGCCCATTTCTTGGCAATTCCTGTCGAAGGCTCATCACACTGCTGCAAAGATATCATAGAGAGATAAATGCGACTGAGCAGTGTGTTAAATAGTTTCTTGTTAAGCTTCTTGGCTGGATCGGAGTTCTACTGCGTATACGTCAGTTCAGTATGTTTCCTTTGTTATATGCTCTTGAACTAGTTCGAACAGTTACTGGATTACAAGCTACTGCTCCCGTATTTCTTGTTTACGGATTCTGCTCTATTGCCTTGCCTTGCCTTGTATCATATGTATATATTCGTGATAGAAGCCGGAGTCCTGAATGACTCGTATTTGCTGTCTCTCTTATCTCTGTACTGGCGACTCGATCCTGATCACGGGCCAAAATTCGGGCGATGTTGTTTGATTACTGAGGCGTGTAGGGTATTAGCGTTACAAGCCTAAGACGGCTCAGAGAGATGTGTCCGACGATGTATAGGGTAGATCCAAATGCTAACAAGGAGGAGTGGCCGAGCAAATTTCGGTTGAGTAGTACGGAGACAAAATCTATCAGACAAGAAATTGATTTTGTCATGGTCCATACTTTTTCATTAAATCAATCCTAAATTCTCGTGTATTTGACACGGTGATCGATGGGGGAAGTAAACGAGAGGTATTAAATGAGTTTGGCAGGCATTTTTGGCTGCTCAGTGGGCAGCAAACCAAGTCTGACCTCTTCGTATGGGGGCGGGGGCACAGGCGCACGACACCGGTGCTCAATGCATGTGCTTGCTTTGCTCTACCCTATTTAATTTCCCCAGTGCCACTTTCCATCTCGAAGATTCCATCCCGATCCCGAAACCCAGAAGTCCACACCTTCTCCAATCGTACTAGTCATGAGGGCCGGGATGCTACATTATTCGCGTGTTAATTAATTTTACCTGGAATTCCCATGTCCCCTTCGATGAAGTATTGAGATATACGATCTCATATCGATCAAATAAAGAGGAAGCTGTGAACTCGTAAGAAAATTTAGTACCACCAGTTATCAATTTAAATTTTTAAGCGGAAACGAGTTCGATCCTTGTGAGCTCACGACAAATTCAACATGGTATTAAAATCGGCGGACTTGCACTTTACCCGACCTAAGTTCGAAAGCCCGGCTTGTGGTTAGTTGATGTTAAGCCCGAGTACGGAAGAAAATTACTCGGCTTGTGGCCAGTTGTCCCCCTCGTCCGTGATCAGAAGAAGAATACTTGGCTCATAGACAGTCGTTGAGGGTGGACGTTTAAAAGTACGTGGCAAAGATGGGTGTTGAAAATGTACAATCTCATATCGATCAAGCAGAGTGAAAGTCGTAAACCTATAAGAGGATTGGGTACCACACCACCTATCAGTTTAAAGTTTTAGGCGGAAACGGATTCGATCTCTTATTAATTAATTTACAACAAATTCAATAGGTTGTTGCGAGTGCCGAAAAGTTCCGAGAGACGGGGGTGGGAGAGCGGAATGAGTAACGCCCGATCAAGAACTATTCGAGTGAAGATATGTGCCGCCACGGTATGGACTAGTTTCCCTCCCCATTTTAGTCGATTCTGATCGGCCATTATAACTCATAATGATAAGGTGCCTGTATTTCTCCTGTCACAAATGTGTTCCTCCTCCTCCATCAAGGGTGTTCCCTGGCATGGGACCCCTCCCGAGTGATTCTGTGCCGTCTGTCTCCTTCCCACAAAGCAAAGGATAGAGGCCAGCCCCCACTTTATCCCATTCATTGTCCTCTCATCTCCAACAAGCCCAACACTTCCTTAGCTATCAAACCCAACATATACAATATATATATATATATGTATGTACGTGTCTATATGTATGTGAGTTTGCGTGTGCATCTGTTGTGTCGTAAGATACTGATTTCTACAATGTCGATCGTCCAGGGATTTCGTATGATGAAGATCGGCCAGCGATACACCGCGTGGAAGCTGCAGGCGATCTTCTGCTCGTAATACCAATAACCCAAACGGATTGACCTATCCAGAAGCCATTGCGAGTTTCTTGATTCGCACCCCTCTCCACACCGCCGTCGGGATCGGGTGTTTAGCATAGATCTCAAAATCCCCATTCCGACAGTGGAGAGAGAGAGAGAGAGAGAGAGAGTCGGCAATCGTGTATGCATAACGATTTTCCAGGCTGCGAGTGGACTGAGTAGACTTTTGGGACAGATTACTATGGCACAGACAGGCAACCAGGGCTGGATAAGGTCAGGTCAATTCAGCGGCTCAATAATATTCTTCGATTTGATTCGAGGACTTCTCAGGGACAGTAAAAGGTTGCCGTGACGATTGAAGCTCTCTGCTGTAGTGGTCGAATAGCAAGAAACAAGCCCGTCTCATCTGAATCTCTTTTTGAGTGGCTGTATGGACTCTTATATCATAAGATCCGAGGGACCACCATCGAACTTTTAATCGAGTCGTAACTTATAAACAGTTTTTAACCCCTATGAGGAGGAGAGCACGATTTCGATTCCTGTGGGAGGAGCAATATTCAGTACTCTCGATATCCAAAACTATGAAAGCCACTTCGCCCACGGTGACGGGCTACATTTATTTTTTGAAGCATCCGGTATGGCTTCGTTTTTATGAACCATGTATAAAATAGATCCATTGAATGAGACCGTCCAAGATCGAGTGAAAAAAGAAGAAGAAGACAAAAACAAATCAATGAGGATGGGGAGTGGATCGAATAGGAAAAACAAAGAAGCAATGAACTCAAATTAAATAACGAAATGGAACCGAAGTGAGTCGATTCGAGATCTAATTTCAAGTGCGTAGAACGTACTTATACTTCCAAAGACGGTTCATGAGATCGTAGCATTTAAATCTGACATACTTGCGTGAATGTGTATAGCACACCTAGAGAATGGGAAGTGGGTACCGCGGTATCAACCCTAGTCTTACTTACTCTCGAGTTCAAGAGGTATTGAATTCGATTTTTATGAATATGATTAAGTATTCTCGTAATTTATTCCCCTCGTACTCTTATCATCACATTCCAAGAAATGAATTATTTAGAGTATTTGTTTAAAATAAGATGAGTAAAATTATGGGTAAAAATGAGATAATTTAATAAGAAAAATGGTAATATGTAAGAGTAATTACACAAATATATGGTTCTGATATCATGGATCCACGTAGGCCCTACACCCTTAAATCTCTTCCGCTCTCCAATACCGAAGCTTTGGCAATTTTTAATCCCTACGTCCACTCTCCCCCTACCTAATTCGGTTTCCTCCTTGGGAACACTACCACCAACCCAACCGGTCACCCCCTCACCCGTCGGGCTCGAGATTCGATGCACACCGTCACTCCTCCCCGACTGAGAAAGCCGTGCAGGGGCCCGGTGTCCTCAGTCGGGGCGACAGTCTGGCAACAACGTGAGGGTAGTACTATGTGGTTCGTCGTCGGTGTTGAGTGGAACTCGTTGTGGGTGGTGGGTCCGATCCCGAAGAAAAGTGCCACGTTGACTCCATGCTATCGCCAAAGGCTTTATGTTTGATCAAAGTGGGGCTCTCGCTAGGTTTCAATGCAAAATCATGTGATCACATGTGCTATCTCTCTACCATCCCACCTTCGAAGGACCATCTCGCAGTTGAGCCCCGCCACCCAATTGGACTCTTTCCCTGCACCCATTATTAATAGCCCCCTACTGCAATTATATCATTCATTGGCCTCACCGTGTGGTTAAAAATTTTCTTGTGTAAATTTGAAAGCAAGTGAAAACCACCCATACGAATTAATTAAGGTGGATGCTGTATTTTCACCTTGAATAGAGTATTTTACATTTTAGTTGAATGATACACCCGATCGATCTTGGATTCGCATGGCCATTGGAGGAGACACGGTGAAGCAGAGACCAATGGAACGGGGGAGAGGGTCAATAAATGATTGACAAATCGGGGGTCTTCTCCTCCCCCTCTTCCTCCCTGGCTTTTGGTTTTGGTTGACAGCCATACATACACAATAACCACATGCAAAAGCCAACTGGAATTGGATTGCCTCTGTCAAACCGGAAATATCATTCAAATTGATTTAAGTGGGGAACCGATTTCACCATAATTTATTAGTCCCGTTTAATCGTTTCACCCACCCACGATTCAAATCACACCACGACAAATGGGGAAATGGAACACCCTTTTAAGAGGCAGGAGTTATAATCGGTTGAAATGTGGCGTTGCTCGTGTGGGTATAAACGTTTATTCTGGATGGAAACTCTCTCTCCCTTTCTATTTTATTTTTGAAGTTTTCCTAGCTATGGAAAGGTCACACCATGTGTTGAAGAACATGACACCACGTTCACTCTTGTCCTATAAAACATTTCCTCCTCCTCCTCCTCCTCCTCCCCTCTCTGCCTTTGGCCCCCCCTGCTTCGTTGGCATTGGCACTTTAAGGTTGCCACTTCCTGATCCCATCATGTATTCGACGAGTATTATTCATTTTACTGGGAAATGAATAGTACAGGATTGAAAGTATTCTTGGCGGTCAATATTTAATCGGCTCCCCTCCCACCAATAATTTGACATCACCATCCCTGTTCTTTCTTTCTCCCTCTCTGTCTCTCTCTACGCTCCGAAGACCAAGTCCATAAGGCTCTTCTGTTCTCCTCTCTTCTTCTGCTGGAGAAACTCCAAAGTCACGGTCAACTTCGAATGGAGCTCTACCAGCATGAAGAACCCGCATCCGCATTGCAGAGAAAAACTGCAAAATTGCATCAAAATCCCGACATGGCCACCCCCAGTAACAAGAAGCTGAGGGGGCTGCCGGTGCGGTCCGAGAGGAAAAACAGAGCAGCCAAATCAAGAAAACGTGGGGCCCCGGAACAACAGCAGCAGCAGCACGAGTCTCAGCACTGCGAAGAAATCGGGAGAGAAGAGGGAGGAGAGGAGAGCGACAGGGCCGAGGTCGAGGGGAAGATTACGGCATTGCAGAGGATTGTGCCGGGCGGCGAGGAACTCGGGGTCGATAAGCTCTTCGAAGAGACCGCGGAGTACATCTTATCTCTGCAGTGGCAGGTCGAGTCCATGAGAGCAATGACCAGCTTCTTCGAGGGATTGGAGAGAATTAAAAGAAACCTCGGGGGTTAGTTTGCAAAAGGGAGTTGAAAATGGGGTTTTAATTCATCATTTTTCTTATTTGTTTATTTGCATCTTTCAATGCTGGAAGTCAAGAAATCCTCGTTAGTTCAGCTGGCTATGATCCCGTGTCTTCGACAAGCCTGATGAAGGAACAAGATGAGAGGTGAATTGAAGCATAGAATTAGGCAGTTAACGTATTTGGTTAGTGTAATTTCTTTCTTTAGACTTTATTATTGGTGAAAAAATGAGTTTGATAAGAGATTTGACTCGACAGTATTTATGCAATCTTTATATTCATGCTATATATAAGTGGGAGTTAAAAGAAAGATTAATATTAAAAGTACAAGTTTAAATTTTTGTATAGATATAAGTCTAATCACTTATACACACTATAATATTTGATAGTAGTGGATATGCTTACACTATCCATCCTTCTCACGTGTTTCCCTTGTAATTTTTGGGGGATTTTTTATATATTTTTTGGTTGGAGCCAAAAGAATTTAGTAATTTTGAAAAAGATAGCAAAATGGGTCTCTTTCATGAGGTCTGCATAGCTTTCATGCATCAAGTTGCTTGAAGACTTTTCACCTTTACATCCATTCTAGCATAACTTTTGCAGTCCTCTTTTGGGCCGAATTCATCGAGATTATATTTGTCGAGAACTAAAAAGAATCTCAGTTATTATAAATGTAAAAAATAAAAATAAAAAGTAAATTGTAAACTTTTTGTGTTGAATGCAAATTTAAGGTCAATTTAATATATAGTATGAGAGTATATGGCCACGCTTTTATCGAGCTGGAACATGGAACCTATGGTCGGTTTTAAGCCCCGGGGATGGATGCAAGTTACAATCTGCCTCGTTGCCAGCTGCCTCCTTTCTGTCGAGCATCGAGGAAAATGTCAGGCTCTATGATGGGTCGATAAGCATGTGTGTCCAATCTCATAATCTCACTGCAATCTCATTGGACATCCGCCTACTAGTCACTGAAACTCCACGAGTTGTGAGGATTGAGCTCCATCCACTAACCAATGTTGCAAGCACGAGAAGACGTGCTTTCAAATTGCAATCTCCCTAATTTTGTGGCTATGTAGCGCCCGCCACGACTTCGAATCAAGAAATTCTAAGCACAAAAGTTGTCATTGAAACTCACCTGGAGGGGAAGACTGAGCTTTTCATGACCCAATGGGCTTGTGGACAAAACATGGGCTTTAAGGCCCGATATGGATGAGGATGGGAACAATAAACCGACTTTTTCATGTAATATCTGCGATCTGCATTACCGAGCCATGTCCAGAAATTACGAACCTTTACTTTGCATCTTATCGGGCCGGTTTGGCCCGCAGCCTTCAATGGATCGAGCCTGGTCAATTATCTATAAAGGTTTCTGACCCGGTATGATCATTTTGACCCGTCAAGATTATTTATACGTCGAAATAAAAATTCCTAAAGAGCTATGAAAGGGTATAGTATCACCCAAAATAATGATGATAAAATGGTGTCAATTATAATTTTTCTAAAAAAACGCATGTGAATTATATTTATATTATACGGGTCGGGCAGATTGGGTCAGAGTCAGAGAGGATGGTTAAAGGGAGATTGTACTTAACTCGTCGGCCTTCTGTGGAAGGGTTGAGCGTGTGTCCCTCGGCAAGTGAATCAATTCAACTCATCAAGTGGGATTGTATCACAGATTTTTCCCTCGACAAATTTGAATGATGTATTATGGTCATGGTTATCTTGCATGAATACATCCTGCAATGACGGACCGATCAAGCTGCAATTCTGTTTTTGCCTCGGGTTTTTTTGTTGCGTTTGATCTGGTCGGATTCATGATTTTCCAGCAGACGATGGAATAGATACTTCCTGTGTAGAGGACCAAGATGTCGAAAGAGAGAAGTTGTTCTTCCGTTAGCAAATCGGGCGTTCAGTAAGGTTTCCTTGACCATGTGCCGGGTTGCAGGTCTGTAAGCTCTCTTTTTACTTTGTTCTCGATAATTGTCTGACTGAGGATCTTAGTACGTTCATGTGATCCCAACTTCGAAACAAACACAAAAAAGCTTGATTGAGGGTCGAGGGGATCGGTCAAGGAAGTACTTGTACTGTTCTATCATCACTAGATCGATCGCAGTTGGATCTGCAGCTGTGTGGCAG
The DNA here is from genome assembly GCA_900006705.1 of Sonneratia caseolaris. Lineage (NCBI taxonomy): Eukaryota > Viridiplantae > Streptophyta > Magnoliopsida > Myrtales > Lythraceae > Sonneratia > Sonneratia caseolaris. The sequence goes on from CXYZ01001682.1 coordinate 47,660, forward strand.
ACAGCAAACATGCATGGCCGAAGATGAGGAAGGACACTCTAACTAGGTGGAGTANGAGACAGCAAACATGCATGGCTGGAGATGAGGAAGGACACTCTAACTAGGTGGAGTGTGATGAATAAAACATGTCTATTTTACTTTACATCATATATATATATATATATATANTATGATGAATAAAACATATCTATTTTACATCATATATATACGAGGTACGAACAAGAATTAACGGTTGTTATAATTAATCGAGCTAGAATTACTTGGGACCTCTGCATCAGTCTTAGCACGGATCAGCTCTCCGACATTGATCCTTTCCGGCCCTTGGTTCACTTGACCATACTGCATATACTTTCATCCGTAAATTTGATAGTGTCGACCAGACAAGTTCGAGAGACTTTACCTGGGTCGACACAAGCTCTTGAGGATGTCCATATAGTAAACCCTATTCATTTATCGTATCGTGTCAAGTAAACTTCGTCAAGCAGCAAGCTTGATCGTAGGTCCATGCTGTCGCAATACGGCTGTCGTGGGGGACTTGCCAATTTTCAAGTGGTCGAGACCTCACTTCTGCCAAGCTCTTAAACCACGTGTTAAATATATATATATATATATATATATATATATGTATGTGTTTGGTTGTGTGTGGCATATCACCATGTATGCGTTTGTGTGTGTGTGGCATATCACCATGTATGTGTTAGTTAGTCTCAGCTAAATATTTTCTCCACGGTTATCTCCTAATTTGTTTCCTCCTTTATCTCAATATCCATACATTCCATATGGATCGACCATATATTTGGTTCATTGCACAATTTATTATTATTATTTTATTTACGTGAAAATTCCGAGTTTCATCTTGACTAATGTCGCATGTCATGTAGATTAGTTTATATGTAAACCAACGTGATTAGCAAATTTAGATGCATAATATGTACGGGTGATTCTGAACAACGTAGTCTCCAAATAATCAAGATAGGATTTGATCCCAACGTCTTGCCCTTAACGTCCTCGTCTCCATGAATTGACCCACTGGGCAACCCCTCTTGTTGATCAATGCACAATCAATGTGTTGACACACAAGTATTTTGGTGTGTTGTATTGGTCACTTGGTGTTATTTGGGCTCATGCCATTTGAAAAAAAGAAAATGAAGTTTAATACAGTGATTATATCGATTTTGATCCGTAAGTATTTGCATTACTTTAATTCTCTATCATGTTTTATTATATTTCTAAGTATATATATACACACATTTTATAATCGAAATAAATTTGTTTATTTAAGAAAAAAAACTTGTTGCTATATATATATATATAGAAGAATCTTTTTTTTAAGAATGGAGATAAATCATATTGCTATACAACTTAGTTAAACTTAGAAAGAGAAAGACCAATATAAATTAATTAAAATAGTTTAATATATCTATATCTTAAATAAATTCTCGATACAAAAAAATTTATATTTAAATAATTTTATCCTCTAACATGGATGAGCCGGATTGGAGTATGACTAGTTGGAGTGCAATGTATTTTAAAAGAAAGAAAGAGGGAATATTCCTTGTCGTTCTGATCAAACTAGCGAAGGTATCCTCGAGCTGATTATAATACCAAACCATCAAGAAACCTTCCATAGTATTATATATATATATGTATATATTATCGCTAGAAATTATATAGAAGATTCCATAATCCGCCGATGTTTGGAAAAACCGATAATCTTCTCTCTCTCTCTCGATTTGCAAAGCTCTACGGCCCCAACTTTTTCTGTCGATCAGTTTTCTCCTTCGTGGGTTCTTAGGATGAAACAAGGTGTCCGAAAAGAGAGTGATGCTCGGTATATATTGGCTCAAGATCAAGACCGAATGCTCTTGCGTTCTCAATCTGTCGGCACGGTAAACATCGTGAATCGTGTCCGGTGGAGTTTAGACGGGGATGAAGTAAAGGTCTCGTGGCATGTCACATGACTCGAATATTTTAGAGCCTAATAATCAAATGATGCATTATTTAAAAACCTTAGGAAAAATAAGGGATATAAAAATACTAAGGAAATATTGAAATCTAAAAATTTTCTTCATTGATACTAAAGTTGTAAAATGTATAGTGCAATAATTGACCCATTATCTCCCTTTGATATAATAATATGGTATATTCATTATACACAAAACTTTTTCGTTCAATCGAGATTTACAAATGAATATATTCAATGCATATTAAATCATTATGTAAGAATCAATAAATGAGAGTATAGGTATATACTTTCTTTTTAAAATTTTGAAAAACCTAAAAATTAAGAAAATAATGCTGAGGTATAAGTGTAACTCAATTATTAATGCAATATTTTATAATAAAGAAGTGCCATAAGGAGAACTAATTGAACCTGGATTTTCGGTCAATGACAAGTCAAGCGAAACGCTATCTCATCTATATGTGCATGTAGTTTAACTTGTTAGTGATCATCACCTTATAATTTAATTTTTCCAGCAGGACCAACCAAGTTACGGTGACAAAGTGCGATGGGGATATAGGCTATTGCCTATTAGATCCCCTTATTAGGATCGACATGTGAATTACTCCAGACTTCTTAATTAATTCTGGGCCGTAATCGACAAAGTCTGTCGACGGCATTAATTAGACCAGATACGAGTTCCTCACCAGATGACATTCCAGCACAGAAGTGTCCTTAGTTGATACATACACACATATATAAGTCTTGCTTTTAAGGAGATCGAGGAGGTTTTGACGCAATCTTTCTTCCCTTTCGTTTTGAGATCGAGAGGGTCTCGATACTTCCGATAGGAAAAATGTTGCTTTCGGGTAGATGCAATGTTGGTCTGCCTTGTCAATGCGGGAAAGAAGACTTTTAGCCCATCCCTCCTCCAAGACCCGATTCTTTCCTTCCCCTTCTATATCAACCACGTCCCATGTAAACCTTTATAAACCACGAACTCTTCCCCTCCTGATCATGTCAACAAGGTTGGATCCCTCGATTCCCTCTTGAAAGTATCGTAGCTGTCAAGAGGAGAGCTTGTTGATTGTCGTCTGTTCATCGCTTTCTTCACAAGAAGACCTGAGACGTCGTCGAGACGCAACATGGGCGCCCTTGGAGCCATCGCCCGGCATCTGGATGCCTTGATCGGGTACGTGTACTACAGATCTTATGTAGGAATACATGGAGGATACATTCCACGTCTAGTTTCTCATATCCTGTGACCTAATCCAAGTTTCCTTCTCTCTGTGAAACAGACCAGGATTGATGCTTCTTTTTCCCTTGTAAGTGAGAAAATGTATCTTCATATATTACATGTGATAATATCATATTCATTTTGATTGGTGGGGATATTTATATTACATACGCATCTGTTTACATATGTGGGGCTCGAACAGGTACGCATCGATGCGGGCAATAGAGAGTCCATCGACCCTGGACGACCAGCAGTGGCTCACCTACTGGGTCCTCTACTCCTTCATAACCCTCTTCGAGCTATCTTGCTGGAAAATCCTTGCTTGGTACGTTTATCATTCATTGATCATTAACTTCGATAATTAATGCGTATATCTTGCAGCCAAGACACTAACCTTCGATGATCTTAGGGAATAAATTAAAAGATCAAGAGATGAACCATTTTCTTGACGTTAGCTGTCAGAAGTTAGTTAACCCTAAGGAATCAGAGTGTCATGTAGCACACATATGGTGTCTCTGGGTTGAATTTTGAAAAACTGGCCTTTCGCAAACCGAAGCTCGACCAGTCTGACAGCGCTGGCGACCATAATGGCCTGAGATTGAGGTGGTATTCGGCTAAAGGGCGCTTCTGCTAGAAAACTCGAAACCATCTGCTTCGGAAGACAGTAGAAAAATAGTTCCATCTTGAATACCATTTCTGGTAAAACAGCTCTCTAGAACAGCACAAACTCACCAGCGTTTAGTTTCACGAGGCTTTGCATCTATCTTCTCTTTCGTGATTCGATTCAGCACAAACCCATTGCCGCATGCAGGCTACCGTTCTGGCCATACCTGAAGCTACTGTTTTGCACGTGGCTGGTGCTGCCGATATTCAACGGGGCAGCATACATCTATGAGAACGTGGTGAGGAAGTACATTAAGATGGGAGGGTACGTGAGCTCCAACTACGCCGATGGCCAGAAGAGGGTCCTCCAGATGATAAGCCTCGATGCTCGTAAATCCGTCGAGCGCTTCATCGAGCGATACGGGCCCGATGCCTTCGACCGAGTCGTCAAAGCCGTAAGAGAAAGCTACTCTTCTCTACCGACTCACTCTCCACATATTGTACACGTACATAAACGCGTTTATGTAAATTGTAAATATACCAATATATGCACACACGTAAGAAGATTTATGCATGATTGGTATCCTGCGAATTGCGATCGATGATCTGATTCTGATTCGAGTTTCGGTTTTTTTTTTTTTTTTGCAGGCGGAAAAGGAGGCGAAGAAGCAGAAGGAGATATAATTAATGATTTGTGTCATATCTATACACTAATTTCACTTGCTTGAGTATGCATCAGAATCAATTGAATATCTTTGTGTGTGCGTGTGTATTTGAAATGCCAAAGTGTTACTTATTATTGATTTCTTCCTCACAAATACGTATTTGGGTTATTTTCCTGTTAAAGTATCAACACCATTATATAATAAACTTTAAATTAAAAAAAAAAAACAAGTTACCAATTGAGATGATTTTGTACTTTTTTCTTCCCCTTAATCATATCTCAAGTTCAGGATTAAGTATATGTGCCAATCATTTGTAATTTAAAGAAAGGAGAAAGTNTCCCCTTTAATCATATCTCAAGATCAGGATTAGTATATGTGCCAATCATTTGTAATTTAAAGAAAGAAAAAGTTTAATCCGATAACACTAAGATTTTATAAATTTTAAATTAAATTATTACCAAATGAGACGAGACACCTAAAATAAAAAAGCAGGTCGACCTCGCACAACTAATTCTGCAACCAAACTGCGACCAGATCCCTCAAATAATGGTCGGGCCTAGGCTATCAAATTTGTACGAACGTGCCCGCCTACACCTGCGTACTTTCAATTTATGAATTCGGTTACCGATGATACATTGAAAGCTGCTGTTATTAGATGACGGGAATCGGGATAATCACGTCGACGATTTTCTTGTACATTAGTAATAAACAAGTCCTTCCACTACGTACCCGAGAAGAGGCTCCCCTGAGTCTCTTGCACATGCTGGAATACAGACATAACTTACACAAGCTGTACTGCAGAATCAGAAGCCGTAAGTAAACACAGAGTCCACACGAGAAGCTGCATCGCGGAGGAGAAACTTAACTTACTCTCGTTCTGAAATATTGAGAAACTAGAAGGTGCAACCAGAACAAGATCCCATCAAATCTCATATCTCCTCGTCGGCTTTGCCTGGGATTCTGGGACCGTCATGTAGTTGGGGAACCCACCAAAGGATACCATCGAATGGATTGACCTTGAGCCGTCCTTGCCCGTAGTCTGAGTTGATTTCAGTGTGNATCATGTAGTTGGGGACCCCACCAAAGGACACCATCGAATGGATTGACCTTGAGCCATCCTTGCCCGTAGTCTGAGTTGATTTCAGTGTGTGCCTCGCTCCTGCACCGAGCTTGGTTGGACCTGGCCAAGCGGTTTCCCCCGTGCCAAATCTCTCAGTGCCAGTGAAGTTTCTCCGCCCATCTTTTTGAGCCCCATTCCCATCAGGAAGATATTCGATGTTACTTGGTTTTCCCAGACTTGAATCAAGTCTAATTGCTACTCCACCTCCACATTCCACTTCACCATAGAAGGTTTCCTTCCTCGGAGATGCATCAATGCCCGGATTCTTTAGCAGTCCTAGGTTTGGCATCTTGTCAAGCTTCCTCGGCGGATCAACAGGTTTAACTGCAGGCCTCTTCTTGGTCCTAGCACAGAGATCGGGAGTCCTCACCCCAAATGCTGGCGACTTCAATCTATTGGTCGACTCAATTCTGCTCCTGTAGCTTACCTTATCAGCAGAAATGGGTTCGATCCCAGGAACGGCTTCAAGGAGCTGAGATCGAACAGCAGTTGACGGTCCAAATGGACCCCTCAAGTGTGACAGTGGATCTACGGGACTGTACGTAGTGAAGGTTACAGACGAATTGAATCTACTCGGAGGTGTTTGGCTCAGATAACTCCTCTGGATCTCATCAGGAAAGGCTAGGGAGTTAGCAGTCGGTGTGCTTCTTACCTGATCTGATGAATGCAACCATGAAGGAACATCCTTAAACGGGCTCCCGAAGATTGGCTCTTGTTGCTTGTACTCCACACAATCGTCACACTGAAAGGGAAAGTCAAAACCAGATGCTCTGGGATGACGTGGATGCTGGTGGTAGTTTTGATTGGGAACCCAATGAATACACTGGCTGCTTCCAGGAGGAAGAGATGGTAAAGCTAGTCTAGGATCAGACACTAGGGGCTCCCTCAGATTGGTGAAATTGAAGCTCAGATGAGAATTGGGTTGCAATTCGTAATTTGAACTTCTTGGTAAGGGAAATCTGTCCCTTTGAGGCACTGAATCAGATGGCCAGTTGATGTATGGGTTAAGAAGCAGGGAGTTGTGTGCCTTCACCAGCGATTTCCATGGCAAATTCCTTTGATGTTCGAACAAATTGTTTGCTGATCCTTCTGATTTTTGCAAGGTTGATGACAGTGTGAATGGGTCCTCCTGTTGCTGATGCTCTATAATCATTTCCTTGTCTGTCCAGATGTTTTCATCCTCTGCATCCTGAGTTGCACTTCTAGCAACGGCAACATCTTTCCCCATAAGCCTCATTGTCACAGGGGTGGCATTTGGTGACACCCGAACATCCTTTTCCATTGAAGGTATTGCCTGATTCATTTGATGCTGAACTGAATCATATCCATGGTGCCCACACACATCGAAGGAGACATTCACCAAATTCAGGTCTGTATTGAGCGTGCAAGCAGACACATGCCTCCTGGGAGTTTGCCAAAAGTTGTCAGCACCTGGGCCACGAGAGTCACACTTATGCATAGGAAACAAGTTCAGATCTCTTGGACATGATCTCTGCCCATAGTTTCCTGAATTTGATCCAAAATCTTCCTCAGTGTTACTTGGTCCAATAAGATTTTGTCCATGGAAAGAACCTGACACCATGCCTGAGCTACGTTTGACCAAAAAATTACTGCTTGAAGTTGAATTCATCTGAATTAGCTCACCACGAGAATTCAGAGGCAACCCCCATAAATCCTTGTATGTGCACTCTTCAGTCAAGGAGCAAGGTCTTGGATTCCACTGATCAGTAAATGTAAATGCACCACTAAACAAGCTTACGGGACGTTGAGGTCGTAATTGCTGATAGACCACAGGGTGGGCGCTGGTGTCTTCTATGGCAGAATGGGACTGGAGAGAGAAGCTTCCGTTTAGATTTTCATTCAGGAAGAGATGAGTTGGTGTAGATTGTGAAGATGTCCTCGGACTCTGGATCACACTCATTCCACAAACCGCATGACTAGGGCCAATGTTGCATCCGAGAGGACTTTCTAGCATCTGAAGATTTGTGCCAGTATCTTGTGCTCCTCTAACTGATGTAAGGAATCTCGAACTCTCCATAGCTGTGGAATCATCTATGACTACCGACTTCCCCTTAATTATTGATGCATGGAAATCTTTGCAGCACTTTGAAACTAGTCTTGTGGAGTTGGATTCTAACAACAAACTGTTGCTGCAATTGTGAGGACTAGCATGTCGTGGGCTCAAATAATTTTCAGTGTTGCCTTGGTTTAGAGTATCGGCTAAACACTCCTTCTCAAGTGTGGCTTGTGTCCAATTTCCACCTTTAGTAAGTACTGGTTCTTCATCATCACTACTAGTAACTTCAACAAGACTGAACTCTTCATCACTTCTGATTAACTTATCCACACCTGGAGCAAACAAGACAGCCATGCAACAGAAAAAAAATTTTAGAACTTACATTGAATGGGATTTTCATTTTCTGGAAAAATGTGATGATCATTACCTGAGAGTGTTGGTGGCAAACAAGACAGCTATGCAACAGAAAAAAATTTTAGAACTTATATTGAATGGGATTTTCATTTTCTGGAAAAATGTGACTGATCATTACCTGATAGTCTCGCATACCCATCTGACTGCTGAGTACTTGTGGGAGAAATTTGTGGACTGCCTTGTACTTCAACATTATCCAAGAACTTGACATGCTTTTCCAAATGAACTACATTCTGAGAATCAGAATTATTAACCAAGAATTTCCCTTGTTTCTTTAGAATGCCACGAACAGGAACATGGAGTTTATTCAGCCTTTTGCAAAATTTAGATGGCATATTTGCTTCATGCTTCATATGGGAAGAGGAGGACTTAAGTTTCAAATTCTTTCTGCAAAGCCTCCCATCAGAGATGCTGCCCGTGTACATTCCATCAGTTGAGCAATTGAAGTTTCTAGCCCAATTCGAGGCAATTTCCCGCTCGAGCTTGTAAGCGTTCTCCAATCATAAAATTGACAAGGAAAACAAAATCAGATAGACCAAACCAAATCGTCAAAAATTTTTACACCAATTGAAGCTAGGATACAGTATATTTATGGCCAAAATGAAGCTCCTACATCTTCTTATTTAAACTTTGAGATCTCATTATGTTTGCATGCTTATATCACATCAATATTGTGGTGCAGCCTCTTTGCTAAGCTAATCACATATAACATTGTTGGAACTAGTATTAGCCTCATTCAAAGTCACCGGACCTAGTGTGAAAAATATTGGTCAGCTTCCAACTATTTGAATGGTAACATTTTTCACATTTTATACACCAGAAAGCTGAAAGGTATTTGATAATCCCCTGCTCAGCAAGCAAAGAATGAAGTGACATAAGTGGGGTTATATTTCAAAATCGCAAGATCACCAGGTTCTTGGATCAACAGATGGAATCTGGATCACAAAGAATATATGAGTATTGTATAAATCTTTATTAAGAAAATGAAATTAATATGAAAGGAAAATGCGCAAGGCACTAGTTTTCAGGTTTTCACCCTTTTACTTTCCATTTCTCAAGACCAGATTCTTGCATGACATTCTCATACCTGGTTGATAATTATCCAATCGTAGGATATCTCTAAATCCCCAATTCTCCAATGCTATATCATCCATTTCTCTTTCTCAATCTTACACACATTCTAGCCGGATCCCATGTTATATAGCTCTATCAAATAAAGTCCAACTATTCAAGACTTTCCTGAACACATCAAAATTTTCATTCACTGCTCTTTGCAATACTCCTATCCATAAATTGTTGGTTTCCTTTCCAGTTAAAATAAGAAGGTTTTTCCCCAAAGACTTCCCCCATGAAATGGCTTCCTCATATCTAAAACTAGGTTGTTGACAATGCTGGTCTATGTTCATCTATATGTAAGAAGCGCTTCAAGAAAAAAGTTGGTGTACCAGTCTTTCTTGGTACATTGCAAACTTTATATGGTGAAACAACCATATGTAAACAGTACAGTCCATTGCGGTTAACCTAATACTAATCAGAATAAGCAACGCACTCTCAATAATATCTCTGGATTGAACATATGACCCAAAAGAAAAGGCGCATGTCAGTTTTGTCGCTCCACCAGTACAAATTAGATGATCATAAGATGCAGGCACAGCAGCCATCATAACCCCATATCAACCTTGCTCCCTCACCTTTGAAATTCCTTCAGAACAATCACTCAACTAGAGATACAAATAAGACATGTTAGAATGCTGTAATACCACTTCTTCATGCACATATTTCCCAACCTGAACAACACTAGATGCACTCTCAAGCAATAAGTTTCACGGTTACGTAGGAGATTTAAGAGGAGCATGCCCTGCAGAAGAGTCAATAATTATGTCACGTCAACAACATGAATCACTTCATTTGATAGGGTCTATTGCTGTGGTATTAGTGTATTTGCCCCCACCATGACATTTGTCGTCATGAATGTATGCCTAACTGTGCTCAAGCTACCTCGTCCCATAGTTCCCCAGACATGTCCTAAATCTTCAGAAGTAGCATAAAATAATGACCTAATGCATGATGTTTAGCACATGCATCATCTTATGCCACTCACAACTTCCATGTGACAAGGTCCAAAGGTAAGAAAAACACTACTTGTTCAACCTAGGATGCTATACAAACCAGCCCCAGCACAAAACTACTTCAAGAGATAAATGTGTAAATGAAGGTGAACTTGCAACAACCTTGTCAATGAGAAATTTTGAATAAAATATACGAAAAAAATAGAGCACCATTCAGTCTAGAATATTTGATTAAGAACTGCCATGAAATGAAGTTTCCTTTTTGAGTGCCGATGTTGATTTAAATTAAGGAGTATCAAAGCGGTGATCAAAAGACAAATATTTTCTCCACCAACTGAAGACAACCAATTTTATCAGCCATTGGATCAACATCAGAAGGAGTAGATGCTACAATTATTAAACCCTTAAAATTATCACTTTCTACAGGGAAGAATGCAATAAATAAATAGAAAAGAAAAAAAAGGAAAGAAAAACAGCATCATTAAATCTACGATATGCTTCATACACCCACCCCAGCCTAAAAAAAATCTATGATACGCTTCCACCACCACGGACAAAAGAGATGGAGTCTCTCTCTTCTTTCTGAGCTCATCAGCCCGTAGTACGTGTACAGCTGGAGAACCCACACTCCACCACCTCTCCCTCCCTCAAACCGATTCCAATCCAGTTCCCCAATTTTTTTTTCCTTTTTGTTTTTATCAATTCTCTTCGCCAGATTGCTCCCTCCACACAAATCGGTACAATTACAAGGCTTTGTTAGCAGCGGATTTAATGCACGGAACCGGAAGCCCAACGAACTGGGACACGCCTAAGTTGTGATTCACAAAAGTAAGTTAATCACTCCTAGATATCACACAAACATGAAAATGAAAGAATCAGAGACAGATTAATCACAAAAACCCTACACTCAAATCCTCAGGAAAAGAAATATCTATAATCACATGCTTAGCAGTCAGCAACGTTATTTTATGGCACAAATCGCATACCTCACGCGTGATAAGTACATCTTGGCGATGATTCTTCCTCTTCTTCCTCTTCTTCTTCTTCCTCTTCTTCTTGAACTTCACATTATTCACAGATAGAAGGCGAGTTTTGTCTAGCAGACTCTTCTTTTTCTTGTTCTTCTTTTTCCTCCTCCTTTTTGAGCTGGTTGAATTGGAATTTCTACTGCTAGAAGCCTCTCCGACTCGATTGCTGCTCGCCTTGTATGCCGCTGTTTCAATCTGCGCTGCCACAGCAAAGATCTCAACGATCGACCTCTTCTTCGGAGCTTTCGACTTTGACTTCGCCCTATGCTTCATATCCTCGCTGACGAGGCAATTGCCAGTGTGAGCAGTTAAGGTGGCTGCGATAGAGGGATCCCCAAGGCTGCCGCACACCGTGCAACCCAAGGGAGGAGCCTCCAATATTTCAGCTCCTCGGTTGGCGTTCTTCTCTTGAATCGGAGCGTCCGAGGTGCAGTCGTGGCAAGACCGAGCAGACTCGAGTTCGTGGAGCCACCATCGGAACTTGGTGATGGTGATGGGAGGTAGAATGGACTCAATCTGCTTCTTTTCGACGTCTCCACCGAACGGCCACGATTTAGCCACGTTCTCGCTCCTCATCTTGGACGCGTACTCCCTACCACACCAGATCACATCAAGGAAGTAATCATCGCATGCATGGCTTGTTGAAGTACAGAGAAACAGAAAGAAAGAGAGAGGAGACTTGCCGAATGGAGAAACCCTCAAACGCGGCCGCCATGGTTGGAGAAACCCGCTAGCTGCGAGACGAAAGTAAGGTTGTACTCAAGAGAGGGACGGGTGGGCCGCAGCTGATGATGGAAAGACAAAGCTGAGAATCGAATCGAGAAGGCTTACCTACGTGCGGAGGAACTATTGCTGCGCGTGTGCGGGAAGGTGGGGTGAGGAGAGAGAGAGAGAGAGAGAGCGGGGTAGACTAGAAAGAGAGATGTATTCACATGGCAGATGCGAAGGGGGAATGGAATGATGATGGATTGGAGAAAGCTGAGCTCAGCTTGGGGGCTTCAATGGAGGAAATCTGCAAATTCGTCGGATGAGAGTAGAGAGAGAGTTGGAGTTTCCCGCTCTGAGATGAGAGAATAGAGAGGGAGAGATGGAGTGGTTTTGATAGCTTTACCTTTCCCGAACTTATGACTGACAGCGACCTATGAGAGCGCAAAGCCTTCACTAAAAGTATGTGCCCCTCGCTATCATTGTTAAACTGGTTCATATTTTGCCTTTAAATCTTTTTTATACATATTTGTTTTAACTTTATAAATATATTATAATAATTTTATTAGCATCCTACCTTTCCGATCAAAGTATTATTTATACTAGAAAATAATCTATAATTTTATTTATGATAAACGAATAAAAATAGAAAAAAAAAGAGTGAGCATTGCGAATAACTCACACATACAACTTACTGTGAATATTATTGAGAGGTATAAAGAATTATTTTGAAAAAAATACGTGTAAAAATGTCA